>JACXGK010000607.1:23689-66672 GCA_016801125.1 Novumbra hubbsi
CCAGGCCCACGTAATTACCCCCCATTCACACACTCACCCCCAGGCCCACGTAATTACCCCCCATTCACACACTCACCCCCAGGCCCACGTAATTACCCCCCATTCACACACTCACCCCCAGGCCCACGTAATTACCCATTACCCATTTAAGGAATGTATTAAGTCTACTGCTCCAGCTTTGATGGAACCCTGGTCTTGCCGGTGTGTGTGTGTGTTGTTTCTGGTATACCGCTGAATCGCCGGGTCATTCTGGCTCTGCTCCAGCAGATGATGACCATGGGGGGGAGCACCCGTCGGATCCTGCCCAGGAAGATCATCCTGAACGTGTCCGCCAACGACGAGGTGCAGCTGAAGAAGGCGGAGAACGCCTGGAAACCCGGCATGAAGAGGGCGGGGCCGCCCGAGGACCCCGAGGTCGTTACGACACAGGTATGCACCTGCCGTGGCTCCAGGCCCGGAAAGCCACGTTGTGACCGGGGATCTGTCGACTGACCACGATGAAGTGTGAGCGTTTACCCCGGTAAATGTTGTCTTGTTAGGAGCTGTTCCGGAAAGTGCGCAGCATCCTCAACAAACTGACGCCTCAGATGTTCAACCAGTTGATGAAGCAAGTGTCGGACCTCACCATCGACACGGAGGAGCGTCTGAAGGGAGTCATCGACCTGGTGTTTGAGAAGGCCATTGATGAGCCTGGCTTTTCTGTGGCCTACGGGAACATGTGCCGCTGTCTAGCCGCGGTATATGACGCTCTGCTTGCTTTCGTTGAGACGTGATCCTCTCTGGTTCCGTTGCATGCTTCTAGTTGACATCAAAAGACAATCTGCACAATAATAGATCATCTCAAGCCCGATACACATTCAGCAAAGACCCTAAATGTACTTCCTCGCTGGTTGTCAGTGTTTTGCCCCTTACCTTCCTGTCAATATAATATTGGTTCTCTCTGTCCTCCTTGGTTGCTGTTCAGCTCAAAGTCCCCATGACGGACAAACCGAGCACCACGGTGAACTTCCGTAAGCTGCTGCTTAACCGCTGTCAGAAAGAGTTTGAGCGGGACAAGGTGGACGATGTGGTGTTTGAGAGGAAGCAGAAGGAGCTGGACTCTGCACAGGTACCGACACCCCTAGATCACCCGTCTTATGTTGTGCAGGAACGCAGAGTGGAGATTTCCATGGGAACCTTGTTGGTTGTTGTTGTCCTGGAGGAATGTTAGATGTGTCCTGACCATTTCTGTTGTTTGTTAGTCAGTCAGCCCCCTTGTCCTTGGTTCATTACCAACCCGGCTGTCCTACTATCATGTCCCTCCAGCTTACAACATACATTATTAACCGTACATAATCTCTAATGAATGTCGCACTGGATTAGTGCCCGGATAAATGACTAATATGTGGATCTGAATGGTCTCCAGTCCAGCGATCAAGAGAGGCTACGGTTTGAGCTGGAGGAGGCCAAGGATAAAGCCCGTCGACGCTCAATAGGCAATATCAAGTTCATCGGGGAGCTGTTCAAACTCAAGATGCTGACCGAGGCCATAATGCACGACTGTGTGGTCAAGCTGCTGAAGAACCACGACGAGGAATCACTGGAGTGCCTCTGCAGGCTGCTCACCACCATCGGCAAGGACCTGGACTTTGAGAAGGCCAAGGTGAGAGGGCTTGGATGACCCCCAGCCAGGACAAGGAGGAACTGTCACAGGGATGTTGATTAGGACACCTGGGTGCCATTATTTTACTGCTACCGTCTGGCCTGTTTAAACTGCTGCCGGCCAAAGCCTCCCAGACTCCCACCAGGGTTTCCCTTTGTGGGCTCAGACCGTTGTAACACTCCGTTTCTCATGGTGTGTATCTGGAACATTTAACCCAGACACTGTAAATTGCATGTAGGAAGACGGTTTTATTTCCCGGAGACATGTCTTTGGTTGCGTCTGCTTCCTAAGTGCTCCGTTTAGTATTGGCCAATGTCGCATCAAAATGCCTCCTTGGAGGTGTTGTGTGAAATGAGTGTCTGGCTCTTTACTGAGAATGTTGTGTTCATCCATTTTTAATCCACATCTCTTTTTCTGTGGCTACAGCCTCGCATGGATCAGTATTTTAATCAGATGGAAAAAATTGTCAAGGAGCGCAAGACGTCCTCTCGGATTCGGTTTATGCTGCAGGATGTAATAGATCTCAGATTGGTAAGTGTGCGCTTCCTGGGAATCTGTGGTTTGATGAGCAGTACAGCCGTGGCTCACCAGCAAGGGTGAGGTTTCTGTTAATATAATTCTCAGGAAAACAATTCTGTTCTATTTATTTTTTTAGTTCTTCCGTTTTAGAATTAGCTTTAGCGAAGGAAACATCCGGCTGTAATCCGGGCGGTTCAAGCATAGGAAGACATTTAATTCATGCCTCGACATCCACCCTACTGCTGTGGTGCTGAGGCCACTGGACTGATGGATATAGGGGTTTTATACCAGGTTCAGTAAATCAAAACGGAGGTTTACATACGCGTCTCTTTCGTCAGCACAACTGGGTGTCCAGGAGAGCTGACCAGGGCCCCAAGACCATCGAGCAGATCCACAAAGAGGCCCAGATCGAGGAGCAAGAGGAGCAGAGGAAGGTGCACCAGCAGCTGCTCTCCAAGGACCCCAAACGAAGGCCAGGTTAGACCCGTCCTCTGTAAGGGTCTGCCCCCACGGGCCCCTGGATGTCTGGGCATTCGCAGACGGTGTGGTGTGCTCCCTTTCCCAGAGCGGGAGCAGCGAGAACAGCGGGAGCAGCGGGAGCAGAGGGAGCAGCGAGAACAGCGGGAACAGCGGGTGCAGCAGAGGGAGGAGACCTGGAACACTGTTCCTATGACCAAGAACAGCAGGACCATTGACCCCGCTAAGATACCCAAGATCTCCAAGGTCAGCCTCTACAACCGGTCCCCCTAAAGCGCCTGTTATGGGAGCTGTTACATGACGCTTCGCTGGGGTCTAGCTGGACTCAGTTTGGTTACTTAATGGCATCAGCCTTTCATTTGTTTGGTTCCTTTAGGTCTGACGTGATCCTAATTTTACTTTACCTTTTTTAACTGATTGATGAGGAGTGGAGTCTTAATTGTCTACAAGCGCGTGTTGCTGGACATATTTCCAGGCGTATTAGGGACTTTTGAAATTGATGGGTTGATCCAGGATGGAGAAGAGTTCTCATATTTTATTTGCTTAGCTTTTATTATTGTCTTTGCCACAAGGTAGGCTAGAGAATTCCTTCCAGCCATTTTGCAGGTTTCACTACATAAATTCCCCCATCCCCGCCAAATTTGTTTAAGTGCTCATCTTTGTTGCTTATTCCTGGCAGATCAGATAACATTTAGGTTTTTAAGTATCAGCTAACTGCACATTGCAGCAATCCTTCAGTCCATGGCACAGTTGATGACATGGCACGCAATCACTGGTAGGTGCGTACAGAGATATCAGCCAGGCTGTGGCGCCACCTGGTGTCAGAAGGGGAATGAGAGAAAAGTGTCTTTCTCATAAGGATCAGAGAGTTTGAAGAGGAGATGGTCTATAACCGCTGGGGGATACCAGTACTGAAAGCCCTCTGGGCAGGTTGATAGGCCTCATGGTACCTAGTGGGAGATCCCAGACACTTCATTTGGCCTTCATTAGCCTATGAGACTTTCTACAATATTGTTGTAGCCGTGATTCCTTTTGGAATTGTATTCTGTACATGTGCTGCTTTGGTTTTTATAGGCTCTGCTTGGTTGGCTAGGTGTCAGGCGTTAAATGTAAACTGATAATTGTTGTATGTGGTTGGTTATACATCGTGTGTCTGAAGTAGTATTAGGTAGAGTTTATTAGGGAGTTCTGGGATGTATATGCATATGGTAGATGTTTGTTAGGTCAAGTTTTTGTACTTCTCTGTGCCATGTGGAACATTTAGTTTAACTGGGGTTGTCTTGAGGTTCAATGCTAATTAAGGACACAGTCATTATCTAGCTAATTGAAGTAAGGTTGCATTTAGAGGATGTGAGCTATATTGCTGCTCTTTTGTATGAAGGTTACTAAGTGGACCGGTTGTAACTGTTTGTCAGCATTATCAAACGTAAAAAATATGTCTCCGTTTGGAGCCACGTAAACAGTATGTACATTTTCTAAAATCATAACATCACAAACACTTTACCCAGTTTGGGGCACTACCACGGAACAATACAGTCACTTTGCTTAGGGCACTTTGAAAGTGATTGTTGTGCCATGCTTGGGTGCAGTTTGCAATAGCCTGGTAGGAGGTTAGGGGCTAAATCATATCGGCTCACCAGCTGGATTGTTTGGTTACATGCTTACTGGACATGGGCCCCCCTACTGGAGGAAATATGCATTACACCCAGGTGGTCCTCTATGTCAGTACCAAGTGTTTATGAGGCAGCTCCCAATTCCCCTGTGCTATTAGCCAACATCGCATGAAATTGGTTTTGGAAGGTGAACTGTTTCTGTCTGTTACCGTTCTCTGTAGACTCAGGTGGATGAGAAGATCCAACTGGGCCCACGGGCCTCACTCAACTGGATGAAGGGCAGCAGTGGAGGAGCCAAGGCTAGTGACTCAGGTGAGGAGACATGTCGTCACACTGCCGGACCCGGGTTGCCGCCAAGAGGTGCCCAAAGCTGACATACCTAAAGTTCTTCAGAATTGTCTTTTATTGTTAAATACAGCGTCAACTGGTGTTGGGCTGAGTGTTCTTTTGGTACATGTGATCATAGAATGGCATCATTGCATGGTTATGATAACTTTGTTAAAACAGACAATTCCACGGGTCACCTTGGGCTCCATCATAGTCAGTGGAAGTAGTTTGGAGCCACCGGGACTCTTCCTAGAGCGGTCGGTCCATCCCAGACCAACCATGCAATCATTGGTTTTGAGTGGCAGCATGTTCAAATGCATTGGTCAGGCATCTGAATGCTTGGTGGAGACACTGTACTCTATCTTACAACCGTACGGTTTCCTCCTAAGAGTGAGATGTCCAGCCGTTCAAAGGGTGAGTGGAAGGACCTCACTTAATAAAAAAAAAAAAAAATGTGGATTTGAAAATACTGTGACTGTTCTGTTTTCATGGTACTGCCAAGTAAAGATTGTTTAAATGTTTTTGCACTATATTTCTGTAGACCATCTGTTCATCTCCAGGCCACATCTAAAGCTTTAGTTATGCCGCTGAGGTTTGCTTGGCTAATTGTCACGTACACATAAACAAACTCACACATACACCAGGGATCTTTTTGTCCCAGTTAAAATGCAATTAATGGGTCTTGATTCATTTTGTCTCATTAGAATTCCCCAGGTCGGGTGGGGGCGGGGCCAGTTTAAACCGCTACTCTGCTCTCCAATCCACCCAATCTCATCAGAACACTGCCCAGAACACAGAGTATGATACTAGACGAACAATGGCCAGGTAAGGATCACTTTGTCCAACGCGTGGATTGGGTCTCAACTCGAGCTCTTGTTTAATTCAGGTCTTGTGTGTTTTTTTTTTCTTTTCTCCCAGTCGAAGCAGTGTGGGGAGAGAGCGGAGTGAGAAGCCCCTGAGCTCAGCCCCGTCACGGCCCACTTCCTTCATCCGCCGAGGCAGTTCTAAGGACCTGCTGGAGAGTCCGGCCCAAAGCTCTGAGGAGCCCCGCAGAGAGCTGGAGAGCCCTGTGACACCAGCCTTCTGCGAGGACAAGACTGAGCTGGAGCTCGGAGCCGGTGAGCCTGGTGAGAGAATAGGACGCCATCCTGGAGCCTCTTACACAGAATGAGCGGACCCACGCTGATACGCTTCCTACAGTGTTATTCAGGAGGTTTTCTTCTCCCCTGCAGTGAGAGCAGAACCTGTGGTGTCCCAGTCTCCCGACAAGCCTCCCCTCTCTGAGGAAGACCTGGAGAAGAAGTCCAAAGCCATCATCGATGAGTTCCTGCACATCAATGACTACAAGGTGCCGTTATTTAATGTGGCTACACTTACGCCTGCTGTGCGCGTGTGTGTGTGCTCTTCGCGTTGCGTTTAATAACACGGACATCTTCCTTCCACTCTCTCGGCAGGAGGCTGTGCAGTGTGTGGACGAGCTGGACCGGCCCTCTCAGCTCTACGTGTTCGTGCGCGTGGGGGTGGATTCCACCCTGGAGCGCAGTCAGATCACACGGGACCACATGGGCCAGCTCCTCTTCCAGTTGGTGCAGCGGGGCATCTTGCCCAAGCCCCAGTTCTTCAAAGGGTCAGCCTGCCCACTGCCCTCTGCTCACTGCCCTCTGCTCACTGCCCTCTGCCCACTTCCCTCTGCCCTCTGCCAACTGGCCCTACGTGACCCTCTGACGTTGGAGGGCGCTATGTGTTTCTCACCAGTGTGTTCCCCTCAGGTTTGCTGACACACTGGAGCTGGCGGACGACATGGCCATTGACATTCCCCACATCTGGCTGTACCTGGCTGAGCTGCTCAGCCCCGCGCTGAGGGAAGGGGGCTTCTCTATGAGAGAGCTCTTTAGGTAACAGGGCCGGATTGTTTTCTCCCCTGTACACCTACAGTATAGAGATCAGTGCAATTCTGCTGCTGAATGATCAAAATCACATCCTTCTACATACAATCCAAATTCAGCAGGGTCCTCAATAGAGTCTGCAAGATGACCAAAATGTATTCCGTTTCATTGTGGCTATCGAAGATATTAGTTCTCGTTGTGGACTGACGATGTTGATTCCCCTGTGTATTTCTGTTCATTTTAAAAATGTGTTTCAAAATAACAGTTTGACAGGATGGAATGGCTGGAGACATGTAATACTGTTCTGTTTTTCACAGTGAATTAAGCAAACCTTTATTTCCTGTGGGAAGAGCTGGGGTCTTATTTTCAGAAATACTGCACATACTATGCAAACAAATGGTAAGGAAAGTTTTGTGGTTTTTGCTCTGCAGTATTTCTAAAGATTATTTCTTGCTCTTTTATACAAGTTACACTGCTCAAACAAATGAAGGGAACACATAATCATCACTGTATAACACCCAGGTACATCAATCTGTCCAGTTAAG
This sequence comes from Novumbra hubbsi, assembly GCA_016801125.1. Lineage (NCBI taxonomy): Eukaryota > Metazoa > Chordata > Actinopteri > Esociformes > Umbridae > Novumbra > Novumbra hubbsi. The sequence goes on from JACXGK010000607.1 coordinate 30,699, forward strand.
AAGCATAAGCGATTGTGAATCAATGTGCAAATGAAAGTGACAACAGGTGCCATGAAAGGCAACAACAAGACAACCCCCTAAAAAGGCATGGTTCTGGAGGTGGTGGCCACAGACACTGGCTCTCTCCTGATCCTTCCTGACTGATTCTTCTGTATTGAAGAATTGGTGTCCTGGTCACTACTGGTAGCATGAGGCCGGTACCTGCAGCCCAAAAGTGTTGTCGCAAGGTTTGCTGTGCAAGAGCATGGAGATACCATGAGACGGGCCAGTACACGAGGAGAGCTGGGCAGGGCCGTAGGAGGGCATCAACCCGGGACCGGTATCTGCTCCTTTGTTCAAGGAGGAACAGGAGGAGCACTGCCAGGAGCCCTGTCAGAACCCTAAAAATACATACTTGACCGTTCCCTTCATTTTTTTTGGAGTAGTGTAGTATAGCTGTCGGATGGTCTTCGCACGGCTGGTGTGTGATGCGTTGCAGGGTTTTACTGCACATCAATTGAACAAACTGAAACAATTGGATGCCATGATTGTGACATGTAGACACGTTTCCCGCACAGAGCCATAGGAAAGTAGGCACCTTATGGAGAGAGTCTGGCCTTAGCTGGAGTGACTTTCTGCCTGAGGGAGAGGACGTCCAGGATTTCATCTCACAGCAGGTAAGCGCGGAAAAACGCCTCTTCTTACGGAATAACGGCACCGAAACGGGTTCACCAAACTAACCCCATCCCTTCTACGATGTTACGTCCTCCTGTCAGAAGGTCCAGTTTACGTTGGCTGAATCCAGCAGCTCAGAGGCGGCCCTCCCCACCTCAGTGCTGTCCCCAGAGGTGCTCAGCCGGCAGCTGGAGAGACTGCTTCTAGAGGACATGGCCACTGATGAGCAGATCTTTGACTGGGTCGAGGTACGGGCTGTAACGTCACCCCGGCTTCCTGTCGCACTGACGTTTTAAATGCAGGCTCTAACATCCAGACACTTTCCCTCGTCTCTAACTGGAGCTCCTCGCTGCTCCCCTGTGTTTTCCGCATCCCAGGCAAATTTAGATGAATCTCAGATGAGCTCGTCTCCCTTCCTAAGAGCTCTAATGACGTCTGTGTGCAAGGCAGCGGTGAAAGGTAGGCTGCCATTTTTGTTTGTTTGCTGTCGCCTTTTTCTCTTTCATAGGACAGCTCAAAATTATTCTCTTGGTCTTTGTTACATGTAGATGAAAGCACTTCCTGTCGAGTGGACGTAGCCATCATTCAGAGAAGATTGCCTGTATTACTGAAGTACCTTAACTCGGACACTGAGCGACAGCTACAAGCACTTTATGCACTTCAGGCACTGATAGTCACTCTGGATCAGCCTCCTAGTAAGTAGCCGTCCAGTAAATAAAAAAAGTGTGTGTATATATATATGTGTGTGTGTGTGTGTACACTAAGAAAGTATTAATTTAAGAATAGAGCTTTGATGGATGTTACAGCAGTTTTCCACTCCTGTTCCCAGATCTGCTTCGGATGTTCTTTGACTGTCTTTATGACGAGGACGTCATCTCCGAGGACGCTTTCTACAAGTGGGAGACCAGCAAGGACCCTGCTGAGCAGCTGGGCAAAGGCGTGGCTCTCAAGTCTGTAACGGCTTTCTTCACCTGGCTGAGGGAGGCTGAGGAAGAGTCTGAGGATAATTGACAAGGGAGCAGGCAGCAACTGCATGGACCCAGGACAAGAGGCCCGCTGTTGTTTCTACCCAGATAACTGCAAATAGACAAACTTCCAAAATGTGCGCAGACAGGACGACCTTGTTTACGGCTGGAATTTTTTTCTGCGGTACACTTCTGAGACATGCTGCCATTTTGAGTTGGATTTCCAATGGCGGAAGCACTAAATACCTGTATTATACATAGCAAATATTTTTGTTTTAAATGTTAACTTACAGTTTTTTTTTTTTACTTTTAAGAAGAGACTTAAAGATACATAGGTTCCGGACTCTTTAATTTATTATTTTTTTAAGGACTGCAAATATGGAAGTTTATTTAACATTTGCAGATGCTTACAATGAGGAGAGCATTGTTGAATAGGAGTAACAATATTATCAACTATAAAAAAAATAATAAGAATAATAGTGAAATAACTAGCCTGGATTCCACATTGTTTGGTTGAAAACAGGGTAAACGGTTATTTTGAAATAATGGGGAAGGCGCATTGAGGATTGGTGCACAAGGACAGTGGATGTCGTTATTTGTGCATAACCACAGGATAATGTTGCCTCTGCAGTTGCTTGCTCTCTGTGATGTGTATATAAACCTTCCAAGGAACAGAGGTATGCATTCAACAAGTAATTCAATTCACTCCGCTAAATAATATTAAATGAACATTGAACAGTAGATCCATTCAAATAAATTGAGAACAACGCAAGTTTAAAAAACAAATGCCAGGGTTGCTGAACACGAAGTACTTGTAATACTTCAGAACTACAGAGCAAATAAAAAGCTTGTAAATACATTAAGGAAAATGTATTTAAAAGGATATTGCTAAAAACATCTATGGTGGTTATTTTGTGAAGTGGTCATGTCAAAACTACAGTGTGAATACTTCTTACATTGTTTTTACATGGCTTGTAAAGCAGACTGTGGTTGTAAGGGAGTTCTGTGCTGGAAGTGGACCAGCGTTATGTGCCTTTCCTTAATTGAGGCTACATTGAGATCTTGATACGTTTGAGCTTCTCTTGGAAGACAACAGACATTAACTACAACGACTTTCCTCTTACAAACCAGGTGGTTTGAACTCTGAATGCAGATTGGTTATATGATGTATGAGACACTATACCAAGAGTTTAACAAAAATGTTTTTATTTTTTTTTGTATTTGTGTATTTACTACAGCAGTAAGGCACCTGGAATGTGTGGTATATTGTCGTTACAGCACGGCTAAAGGCTTTATCCGGCACTCTCTGGTTGACATGCTTAAGCCTATGCCAACCATTATATAGTGTTAATATTCTGGTCACTTTTACCTTATTGGTTAAATGTAGGTGTTTGATGATAGTCCACTTGGATTGTCATCCAAAAGTTGACTGTTTTGCGCCTTTTGTTCATGCACCTTGGTTGAAAAGTAGAGAAGCTACAATACCATTTTCTCCATAGCGATCGGCCCTATATCTTATTTAACCCATTGAGAAGTGAAGAAATATCGTAATACAGTAGCAGAGCCTGATGCAAGATTGGGCATGATTGCGGTACGCAAGTCAAATCTTGCATGTCTAAGCCTTTATGACGTTTGCTAGAATTCCTATGAAACGCCATTGTGATCTATGACCTGTGCTTCCGATTTAGTCACAGCTGAAGTGGCACTGTAGTGGACGGGAGAAACGTCTGCAGCAATGTAAGTGGGTAAGTCTATATCGCATTGTCTTACAACATTTTAGGTGATATTACAGACTGGAATCCACTGTTGGACTGGAACTACTGTGTTGAGTAGAAGTGAATGAGAACCTTGGAAATCCTCAAAGCTAGCAGCTTTGAGATGGAACACTTATTGCATGGAGACTGAACAAGAGCCAAGCGGGGTTATGCCCCAGCACCTGATGATACATCTACTGAACTGATGTTCTGAAGCATTTGTTTGTTGCCTTCACTATCATGTAGTGGGAGTTGGAGATACAATAATTGGTAAACGAGGTTATTTAAAGCAGCTGGAATTGTCCACTAGATATGCAAGTATTTGCTTAAAAGCAAAGCGTGACAATATTGCATTTGTGAAAGGATGCGTAGGTACCATACCAAAAAAAGTGAGTCTTTCACAGTAATGCACACCAAATGGCAAATATGCAATAACCTATAACTTATAAAAATTCTGTCAGATATATGTAAGTGAGCAAGTAACTTGAACATGGAGAGTAGGCTATAGCCGAACTTGTAGTCCAACAACACAATGTTGCCATTTTTGGGTCTGTTGTTACCAAGACATGCATGCAATTGCAGTAGTGTTCATATCAATCCCAAAGAAGCTTAATTGGGTTGACGATGGGTACTGGAGTGGTAAATGGAAGTGTGTCATCAGCAATGTTCAGATTGTTTTTTTGTCGTCCGACATGACACAAGTATTTAAAGGAACTTATTGTGAGAGGAAAACATACCCGACACCAGACAGAAACCTGGTCTCTTTTGCTTCTACGCCAAATCTTGACTCAAACACATTTCTCCTCGCAGCGGTGTTGGACTTAGCCTTTAGTGGCATTTGTTGGCTTTCAATTCTTGCTATTCTACTTTGAGCCCTTATCGTTGAACAGTTTTCGTCCACAAGACAGCCGCAGATTGGATGTGGTGTTTCTCTTGCTTTGGAAAATATGCTGAGAGTAAATAATATATTTAATCGTGCTTCTATAGTATTGACTGCACACTGTGTAGCCTGCCTATTGTAAAATTGGCATCAGTGTGCTGGAAGACGGATTTGATAATGGTGATATTTGAGGCCTACACTAGCATTAATAAACTAAATATCCGTAAGAGATTCATTGCAATGTGATTGTAATTAAGGCCTCTAGAAATGCTGAAAAAACACCAGGGAATCACTATCAATAATGTAATTTCTAATTTTTTATTATTGAAATTCCTGTAGATCACTTTAATGCTTGCTTGGAATACTGCTATTCGTCTTTTAACATATTATGGAAATCCCACATTATAAATGCTATATATCCAACCTTGTTGGGGAAAGTGACACATTCAAGGTTTGGAGTATGTTTTGAGTGAGTCTCCAGTTTTGTTGACTTTAATTTAGATCAAGACCCAAGACTCTCCCTACCCCTGATGTAGTGTCCCCCCCAAGTTCAAACTTCAGATGGTTATTTTAACATTTGTTACGATGTTTCTAGTCCCAAAGCATGAACTACCTGGGAAGAAGCCCGTTTCAATGACTGTGCGAGCTCATTACATAATAATGGTCTATTCTTTCACGTTCAACTTTCAGATGTGACATCAATTTGCCCGCCAGCCAATTACTTATTCAATGTACCACCATCACAACCAAATTCAGTCAATGGCAAAGCCCAGATGGGAATATAACAGCAAGGAAAGCAGCATGTATTGTTAATCCAATGTTAATGTTCAGAGCAAGAATGTCAAGGGCCTGAAAGGCCATGATTAACTCGGGTACAGTGGTTCTCAAAGGTATTCATCGTCTTGGACTTTAACATTTTGTGTTACAACATAAATCTAAATTATTTTTTCGCCAGTGGTCAACAACAACAAAAAATCCATAAATGGAAATTTGATGTAGGGTTCTCGCTTGGAGTGCAATTAAACATTTGCTCTCAGAAATTCTATTGGCTCATATGTAAGAATGAGTGGAGTTGCTTAAACATTGTCATGGGAACTTAAACATTAGCCTGAGCCAGGTCATTTAAATGGGATGCATTGTTTTAGGGGAAAACCTTTTTCTTAAATGGATGACATTGCTGTGGTTTCCTGAGTGTACACTCCTAAGAGGCGAGCACAGTTCTGTGCTAAAATGCAGTCATCATCACTGCTCAAAGTTTAAAACGTTGAATGTTGACTTTAGAATGGCATGTTAGATGTTGTTGTCATGTTTCTATAGTAATGACCTGAACACAGAAATTCAGCCCCCAACAGTCAGCAGGATGAATTGCCCTCTGAAGACCAGGGCTGTTGTCAGTGCCTTTTTAGACGTTGTGGATGCATCATCCCGTTCTGGAGTTCAAATGACCCTCTGTGGTTGGCCTCTGTTGAGGGTCTCAGATTGAGAAAAGACACCAACAAATAGTGGGGTGGAACTGGCAGCAGTAAACACCCAACTCCTGAATGGCATGCACTTAGGGTTTATTGGTGGGACGGGGAAAGTTCCTAACCGCCTCAATATTTCCTCCTACAGGTGGATCGATAAAAAAATATTACCCATACTTGTGTACGGGCTCTATATCTAACGCCCTCGATATGGTATATTCTATCCTGCTCTATGCCCACGCGTAACATGCGCAGCATTACTGCGCTTATCCTAGAACTATTACGCGGCCCACAACGTTGCTACGTGTACGTTAAAGGGGGAGGGGCACGTAAACAGAATTCGAAACAAAGGAGAGCGAAGCTGTTATTATTTTTTACATCATTGTAAGGAGTCGAAAGGTAAGAATATAAACAATTATTCATAATTTGTCTCAGCAAAAAGGGTTTGACATAGTGCCCTGGCAAAATGCATGTGTCGTTTTCTTTTTTCTAATGCAACTTCGATGCATTTCCCATCGGCTCGATGCAGCGCCATTTCTGTGTAAGGTAACGGTAGCTAGCTAGATAAATGAACAAAATGGCCATATTTGAATTATTACTAAGGACGTGCACTCTCCGTGAAATAAAATTTTACTATTTCCATGATCCCGTCCTTCTTACAGTGTACCGCCAATTTCTTACTCGTTTTGGTTTTATGTCTGTTTGTCGATAAAGTACGTTTGAAAAGTGCATTGGCTTGCATTTGATAAATGCACAATCCGGGATTGACATTTTCCCTCACACATGCATACCGAAATAGTGGGCCATTTAATGACAGTTTGATGTTCGCATTGGGTCTAACTACAGTAAGTTGCTTTGGAATAAAGTTTGTGATCGATAGTACAGCTATTAACATCTCCGCTGAGGATTTATTTTGTATTGAACTTCTGCATCTCTATGGTCAATAGTTGGAGTTATGCCTATACGTCGTGCAGCTGGGACTCCACCCCAGGAGACGCCATCCTCGGCTGCACCAGAGGGAGGTGAGTTTGAAGACTCGAACGCAACCCGGGACTCTGCCAATGGAGTCATATTGACACCCGACAGGCTACAAGGTTAACACAGGAACCAGACTGCAGGACATTTCAAGGAGTGGAATGATATTTCCAAGAAATTCTACTAGTTTTTTTTTTTTAACTGAACATATGAATATGAACATATGAATAAAGCTTGTTTAATTCGTATTAACTTCCCCTTACCTAATCTATCTGTAGAACCTGATGCCAGCTCTGAAGAATCTGCATCTGTTGAGGAGGAGCAGGAAGTCGTGCCTGCTGCATCAGTAGCCAAGGCTGTGGAGGGTGAAGGGGAGGGCGCGGGTGAGGTAGAACTAACAGAAAATGGTGAAACGGCTGAGGGAGAGAAAGCGGATGAATTAACTGGCTCGAAGGATGAGGGGGAAGAGGCTGACAAGAAAGAGTGAGTTACTTGTGCTCAAACCCGTTTGTGCTTTCATGGAGATCACGTTTTAAGCACCCGTTCCCCTGCTCTGTGGATTGTCTTTTTGGCGCAGAGAGAATGATGGCGTAAAGGAGAAAGTCAAGAAGCCAGTGAAAAGAACCATTCCCGCTTGGGCCACCGTGTCTGCAAGCAAACGTGCAACACTCACATACAGAAACACCTCCTCCATGCAGTCGCCAAGAATGGAGGACATCCTCATTGAGGCTGTTGAGGTATGTGCAGCCATGTACAACATTGTTGTCTTTTGCCCGCCCCCCCTCCACTCATTTTGCACTTGCAAGTCATCACATTATACTCTCTAGTCCTGCAAGGAAAAGACTGGGGCTTCAGCGCATTCTGTCATGAAGTACATCGTGCACAAATACCCCAACCTGGAGTTGGACAAGAGGAAATTCCTTCTCAAGAAGGCCCTCAAGAAGCAGCTGGAGAAGGGCACCATCAAGCAGGTGAGTCACTGATTGGCGCTGACGTATATTTAAAAGAAATCTATTGGAGAAGCATTAGCTTTTTTTTTGTTGATCTCCTTCAATTGGTTATGGGACAGTAACAGTCACCAAGAAATCCCCAATCTTTCCAGGAATTACAATTTTAGTTACTTGTACGTTGTTATTTGAAATATATGTATGTGTTTAATGGCATAGATTAGCGACTGCCAATGTATTTTGGCATAACATTGATTCTTAATGGTAGACGCGTGCACTACCGCTCAGATACTAAAGCACGTGAACTCTCATTCAGGCCATGTGCTTGCATTAATCATGAGAATGTTAGCTGCTTCAGGACCTGCTGTTTTGCAGATGATTTGAAAGTTCCCTGCAGTACAGTGGATTCAATCATTGTAAAATAGTTTGGAAACCCCAATACTTCCTAGAGCTGGTCTGACAAAGAACCCTAAGGCCACTCTAACAGAGCCAATAGTTTTTCTGCTGATACCAGAGTACCTGCAGAAAGGGCCATATTTCAATTTCATCTATCAGACATTTATGGTACAGTGGCTAGATTCCAGCACCAGAGTAAAATGCCTATGATTTTCCACCTGAAGGACTCTCAGAGCATTAATGTAAAAGTGATCTGGTCTGACAAGACCAACATGTAACTATTTGGCCTGAATGCCAACTCTTACAAACTACAATGACCCAGATCATACAGCCCAGACTACGCTGGAGTAGTATGTGCATATGAAGTATGCAAATGTTATTTTGTGGCCCAAACAAAGCCCAGACTTGCCGCCTATTGTGGGGAAACCTGAAGATCAGTTTACTGATGCTACCTATCTGGTCTGACAGCTTGAGGGAATCTGCAACAGTGTTTTGAAGCCTGCTTCAAATCATAGGCTGTAAAAGTTCACTTTCTCTTTTAATTTGAGAGAACATACAGTTCAGGCCTCCTGTGGCGTTTTGTCAGATAAGGCTGAATTGGGATTCTGGGTTTTGTTTTTATTTCTTGTGAATGTTGTATATGAATTTAATGAATGCAATTAGGTTCAGGCGTGCATTTCTAGATCAGTCAGAGACCTTTTGCTTGACTGGTGTTTCTGTACAACTCTGGTTCTCAAAGCCAAGTTTTTTCACGTTGTGCAGCCCTATATGGCTAGGTTCTGGAGTGAGTTAAAACAATAAAAACATTAAAATCACTTGTGTAACCCACCCAGCATTGTATTTCATGCTGTACTTTAAATAACTTCTGCTTTATTAAAGGATACTAGGGCTGCACATTTAATAAAATTATAATTGTTAAAGATAAAAGTTGCCAACATGCACTTGAGTTAACACTGCAAATGCTATGGAAGAGGTCTTCTTTAATCTAGTGTGTCGCACCAAGATATTGTTCCTCATACAACAGCCGGGTAATCAATAGTTTTGGCTTAAGTGTTGGTGCCTACAAACATAGGCTATTTAATATGGTACAAAATATACCGCAAGTATATGGAGTTGAGACCTTTTGCCTAACTAGCTAAGGTAATGGAAAAGCAGTCAAATGATAAGTTTGACACAGGCTGCACCTTCAAATTGGTAATGTGCTGAACTTTAATTGGTATTAAGTTTAATAGCACAAATTTACATCAGCAGTAGTCACAAAATGCTTTTACAAAACACCCAGCCTGATACGCCAAGGAACAAGCAACAACATTGGCTAGGAAAAGCTGATTGCGATCTATGCTGTTTAGACCATTGTTTGAAAATCACAACCGTGATTGCAATACTTTTCTAAGACATTTTTATTCAATGTTTTTTCTTTTTTTATCGTGCAGCCCTAGCATATACATAAACCTGTACTGCCTGCATTGGCCTTATTCAATACAAGCACATGTTCATACAGACCCTGTCCTTGCTGCCTCTACTCAACTTTACCTTAGACATTTTGCAAAAGTTATCGAGAAGACCCAGGTGTTTTGCATATCCAATTGGGGAAAAGGCTTATGTATTTACCGGAATTGTAATGGTATTATTGGATGTGTTTTTAATCTGTGTTTTTGTTTTGGTGATCTATATCATGTGTTGGTGTTTCATTAGCCTGTGTTGTCTTTTCTTCCCCTATTATTCACTGTCTTACAGCTGAAGGGGAAAGGCCTTTCGGGGAGCTTCACCATTGGAAAGCAGCCCTCTAATAAACCGGCTGCTAAAGGGGTAGGTTGTTCATCTGCAAACATTATCATACCATTTTGTAATACTGTCATTTTCCCCATTGGCTTTTAGCTGACAATTTAAATGATTGTGTCATTTAGTAGGCACTTTTCGATAGACAATTAAGCATGCCTGCATATTTTTTGTATTGGTGGTCCCGGTGTCCGAACTTGTAATCCTGGCAATACAAGTGCCAAACTCTTAATTAAAGAAGACTGCTATGTTTGACTGAATCTGTTATGGTTTACTTTTAGAAGCCGATCACTGTTGCACCTGGATTGAAGGCAGAGACCCTTGGAGATGCTCTTCCTTTGATCATCACACGACTGTGTGAGCCTAAAGAGGCGTCTTACATCCTGATCAAGAAATATGTTGAACAGCACTTCCCTCAATTCAGTGTGGAGCATCGGTAAGTACCTTTTTTACCTTTTAGAAAGTAAACATGTCATCTGACATGACACTGGAACTCTTCGACTTAATAAATCAACAGTATGTTAAATGCTGCGAATTTACTGTGGGACATCATTCAAAGTGAATGAAAAGTGAAGTCTTTTGAACTGTGCCCTGATAACACTTTTTTAGCCTGGGATGCACAGCATCCTTGATTTGACTGTTTCCACTCTGCCTCATTCTGTCTTAAATTAGATCGGGCCCAGAGAGTTGCAGCGTTTTTGGATCTTGTTTCTATCTGGTTTCTTCTTTGCATGGTTAAGTTTTAACTTTTTAACTTTTCGGAAGTGTTCCTGAGCCCAAGCTGTGGTGTCCACTACAGAATTGTCTGTTGTTAATGTTGTGCTGCTTGAGGGCCAGAGGGCCACAGGCATCCAATGTCATTTTTTTGCATTGTCATAGAGAGAATCTCTTTAATAATTTCATGTTCCGTAGATTGTGATTCTCAAAGTCTGCCATTTAACTTGGAGATTTGTTTTCCAAAAATTGTGGCACTATTTGCCCGTGCAGTCTTTCACGGAGTAGTGATCCCCTACCCATCTTCACTTCTGACAGACTCCTCCATGGAATTATCTTCTAATACCTTGATACTGACCTGTAGTCAATATACCTTATTCGTGTGTGATACTGATTTGTTGCCTCTGTCCCAACTTTATTCTTTAAACCAAGTGTCAGTCATCAAATTCAGTGCAATTTTTAAGAAACAAAATGTTTACTTTTTAAAATTTGATATGTTATTTTGGTACTATTCTATTCAATATAGGGTTTAAATGATTACTACACACAGCTTTTATTTTATATTTTACGCAGCGTCCCAACTTTTTTGGAGATGGTCTTAATGTTGGTATTAATTTTTAGGCCAGAAGTCTTAAAAAGTGCTTTGGTGAAAGCAGTGGACAAGGGTCACCTAGAACAGATCACTGGAAAAGGTGCCTCCGGAACATTTCAGGTTAGTCTTATAATTAAATAATGTGTAATTCAGGATACTTTGGTAAAGACTTTAGATGTCTATCATTAGATATCTGGTGTTATAATCTCACAGCTGAAGAGAGAAGGGGGAAAGTTCCTGCTTAAAGGTGGACCTCTGGAGGATGCAATCATGACCGCCATTGTGGCCATGAATGAACCCAAGACATGCAGCACTACTATACTTCGCAAATTCCTGTTAGAGACAAACAAAGACAGCATGGAGTATCGTGTGGGTAAGTCTGTTTCTTACTCTTAAGAGAGCCCCTGCATTGTTGAGATGTGAGTACCAACCCTCAACTGCATAAACTCTCATTAACAGGGTTGAATGTAGTGATGTGAAAATGCTGTATTGACCAGAGCTGCGAGGTGTCATGTTTTAAAGCAAGGACTGTGGCAGAAGCTAACTGCTTTGTTGGGTTTTGTTTGTCAAGAATGGTTGTCTCAGAGAATTGCTGTCATAGCAATTGTAAAATGTGCAGGCCTTTATGCTACATGAATTTATACAGACGTAACTTTGTATGTATAACCTATAGAACATGAATAATTCATGCCTTCAAATAAGCTTAGAATTATAGGACACCTTGGGCGCATGATGATCCTCAGTAGGTTTTCCTGTTTTTTTTGGGCACTTTAGTTTCATTAGAGGTTTGTTTCTATTTCAGAACAATAATAAAATTACTCCTATTATTGTTTTTAAATGTGTAGTTTGAGGCAATCCGATAACTGCTTTTTGGTGTGATTCGTTAAGAAAAATGTAGGCTACATGAAGCAAATTAAGCAAAGATTTTATTTGTATTTTTCTAGGATAGGAAGCCCATGTCTGGACTTGATACAGTGTGACGCTAAAGTGAGTGACTCGTCAATGTAGCCTACTGAATCGCATCATTTGGCTCCCTATTTTACATACGGGTAGGTATGCTTTTTCGCGATTCGAGACATTATAAAAAACAATGGCGTATCTCGCTGCCGGAACCATATGTAGTGTATAGTATAGATTGTCCAAATTATAAACAATAACATGCACATTTTTAATTTGACACCAGCAACACGTTGGAAGAGGGGCATGTTTACCACTGTGTTGGATCACCTCATTTTAACAACTCGTTTGGGAAATGAGGAGACCAAGTGCTGTAGTTTTGAAAGTAATGTTTTTCTCCGTTCTTAAAAAAGGGTAATATATTTTTTTTTATTTTCTGTTTCATTATGCTCCAGATGTTTTAATGAGTGACAGTTCTGGACAGCAGGCAGGCTAGTTAAGCACCTGGACTCTTACGACACCCCCATGCTGTTGTAATACCTGCAGATTGTGGTTTGGAGTTGTCTTGCAGAAATAAGCAAGGCCTTCACTGAAAAAGGCTTTTTTTGGATGGTAGCATATGTTGCTTCAAAAGCTGTATGTATTGTTCTGCATTAATAATGCCTTCACAGATGTGTAAGTTACCTATGCTGTGTGCCCTAATGCACCCCCATACCATCATGGATGCTGGCTTTTGAATGGTGCACAATTCTAAACACTGATTTCATACATTTTCATTTTATGATATTGAAAAAAAAACTTTATTGATATACTGTTGTTTTCTTCCAAAGCTGTTCTACAATCATGATCTCTTCAAACCAGCGACTGATTTGAAATGCCTTACTGTCTTACGATCGATACAAAATGGCTCTAAAAGTGCTATTGTTTGCTTATTTTCCAGACAGTTCTGCTAAGATGGTGTCAATAACAACATTTGTTTTTGTTGGTTGGGTTGTACATCTGGTCCACTGTCCTGAAGTATAGGCTTATGCAATAACACAATGTTTAAACATGCTGGAAATAGTGAAGTAAAGTTTTTGGGGGGATGTGTAATTTTGATCCTCAACATTATATATTTCACGAATGGAAAAGCACATTTGCTCGTTCCCTGTATTCATTTTTCAACCACCTTTTATTTGTCCATTTATCAATGGTTTAAGTCATGGATGTGCCTGTTTAATGTTATATGCCTACATTGGTTTTCAAGTCTGCACACCGCTATTACAAATGCCACTTTTTTTTTGTTTGCGAAGGCTGAAATCGTGCAACAAGTTAAAACTGTCTGTATTAAAGAAGTAGATGAGTTATGGGGTAGGGTGGTAAGCCGTTGTCTTACACAAACAACATCCAAGCCAGAGACTTCCAGAAGTTAATGAATCCCACTTTAACATGACAATGTCCAATGCGTTTAGAGCCGTGACCTTTCCCATTTAAAATGTATGGACTGATCTAAAGAAGGTTGTTTACAGGAGACCCAGCCCCTCACATTTTTACTGAGCTTGAACTCTTGCAAAATGTGAACAATCTTTCTTTATTAGGTTTTGGTTAACACAATCTGCTGTTAGAGGAACGTTGAATTGTAAACAAATATATATATATTATTGTATTTTAGAAGAATTTTACTTTGATCAGTGGTAAAGATTGCTAATTAAATCAATTTTGAATGTTGTAACGCAATACATTTTGGAAAAGTCAAAGGTGATTACTTTTGACAGCCTATGCTTGACATTTCTGAACAGGAGCATAACTCCAGTTAGTATAGACTGGAAGATATACAAACAATTGTTTAACTATTAGTCACTATTGCTTGTAATCAGGCGTGGCTTCATTCACTTCAATGGAGAAGGATTACTTTCATTCATTTATGTGCATTTCATTGATAACCTCACTTTGGCTTGAGGACCTATAAGGAGAATGGGCTAGCTAGACAATGATCAGCAGTTCTATTTACTCTAGTTGCTAGACAACTTGGGGTGATTGGATGCTACAATGATGCAGCCCATGAGATCAGCAGGGAATGGAGGAACATTTGTGTTTAATTTCGCCAGTTTGTCTAAAACGCAAACTTAAACTCAATGGATTTGTGCCGACTACCAGTGTATGCATAGTGTATTACGTTACACTGCTGTTGCTTGGTACAAATATTTATTGACCCTATGCACTCTTTCCTCAGTGAACAACCTGAAGAGGACCTTGCAGAAGTGCAAAATGATGGGCTGGATGGAGCAGATCACAGGAAATGGGCTTAACGGCACCTACCAGCTCTGCTACCCATACTACCCCAGGTAGAACGCAACTGTGGGAAGATTACTATAAAGTATATTGCTATGGTTTCCACAGTATAGGATAGTAGTGTGTAACTAGAGTTACCAAATTATACCAGAAAACAGAAATGGGCCGACTAATGTATTTTAAGTCTCCAGGGAATCAAAAAATGCCTGTTCTTAGTTAAGGAATCTGATTCTCTTCTCGTTCCACAGCCCGGCAATTCTGTTCCCAGAAAAACAGAAAGCAAAAGAGCAAAAGATCACAGAGAAATCCAAAGGCAGAAAGAGGGTTGACTTGTCTGATGAGGACTCTGAAGAGGAAGAGGAGTCATCTGAGGAGTCGGATGATGAACCCCCTCCTCCCAAGAGGTGTGTTTATATTTTACTCAATACTTTTTTTTGCATCTGTAAAGACAATTATTTTTTTGGAATGTGCTAGAATAGTTGATTGCAGGAAAAAACTGAAATATCTTGTGGACTTTTCAGTACTTTGTAGAAGCACCTTTACCAGCAATCACAGCTTTGCACACCTGGATTTGGGCAGTTTCCCACATTATTTCTTGTAGATCCTTGTGCGTTTTATCAGATTGGATGGGGTGCATGATGAACGGCAATCTTCGATTCTCCCCACAGATGTTTAAGCTTTGATCGAGCCATTCGAGGACATTCACTGACGTGTCCATAAGCCTCTCCAGCATTGTTTTGTGTTGTTGCATGCTGAAAGATGAATCTTTCCCCCAGTCTGCATGTAGGCAATCTGATGCAATTGTTTGACATGACTAGTGGCACAATTTGGCAAAATTCAAACCGCATGTCATATGCCATTTACTAATGAGTAGGTTCCGTATAGCCATTTTACCATTAATATCTGATTGTTGGAGAGTTAGTTTTCACCCTACTCTGTAAAAACACACCGAATCTGTTAGTGACCATTGGATTCACATATCACCTCAATTTGTAGTGTCATGGCAAAGGGTCCAAAGCTAATTTTTAAATGGTTCAATACTCATGTTTTTGTTCAATATGATCCTTAGGAAAGCTGTGAAGAGGCCCCCTCCTAAAGCACGTCGCCCCCCTCCTAGCAAGAAGCCACGACAGGGAAGTCAGTCACGAGCTAAGGCTGTGAAAAGAGCAGCTCCTGCTAAGAGGTCTGTGCCACCAGCCAAGAAACCAGCAGCTTCATCTAAGAAAGCAGAACCACCAGCCAAGAAGTCTGCTCCCCCGGCAAAGAAACCATTGCCCCCAGCAAAGAAATCTGCAGCTTCAAGTAAACCTTCAGTCTCAAAGAAAGCGCCGTCACCAGCTAAAGCCGCACCGACACCAGTCAAGAAAGCCGCTCCTCCAAGCAAGCCCAAAACGCCCATTGTCAAAAAGCTCACAAGCAAGGCATCCAAGCGGCCACTGCCCAAAAAGTCCCCACCTGCAAAAGCAGCAGTCAAACCTGCAGTGAAGGCCAAGCCAGCAGCCCGCAAATCGCTGAGGGGGAGGAAGTGATTTTACTATCGCCCACCAGCGAAGTTTAACTGTAGCTCTGAAGACAGCATTTCGCATCATTGTTTTTCCCCTGTTTGGGCCTCTAGAATATTTCTCTGTAGGATTGGGATGTGACAATTTTTAGTTGGTCAATTTTACTTTGGAATTGTTGAATTTCTGTGAACCCTACTTTTAAACACCATTTTGTAGAAAGTCTTAAAAGGATTAACTGCCTATGTGAAATATTAGTATAATTTTTCCCCCTTTTTCAGAATCAGTGGCTCGTCTTAGTTTTAACATTTCATCCCAATCTACTCTGCCACGTTTTACTAGGACACAATGTATCAAATAGCTTTTTGGATACTTTCAATATAGTTTTTTCTGACTTCTAAATGTTGAGTAAACTCATCTTGAAGGGTAGCAAGACATATGTTAAGTAAAGAGTTGGAGAGCCTTTTCATGTAAACAAAAAAATCCCTTTTACAAATTCTATTTGATGTTGTCAAAATGCTTAATTGGAATCTAAGATAAGGATGCACAATTTTTCATTATGATATTCAGATTTACAGCATAGTTTCAGGGGATTTTTTTCTCTTTAAACAAGCCTGCTTATCAAGGTTATTTGGTTGTATCTTATAAGCTAAGGAAAGTAATCTATATTCTGTGTAATGGTGAAAGATTGTGAATATGACACTTAGTTTTGAAGCGTAGCTCATCCATACCCTGCATGTGTGTACTTTTTGTTATGCTTTTTCCCAGGCCATTATTAAAATGGCTTTATTTGTACTCAATAACTTGTCGTTCATTCTGTGATGGTCTCTGCCTCCGGTGTATATATCCTGCTCCAGCAAGGATTTGAAACTCCCTTATACCATCTCCCTGTCTGAAAAAAGCATTAAAATGCCTGAACCGTAAGGTATTATTTACTCAAATGTTTGGAGCCTTCCTCAAATGTAGTGAATTGCTCAAAATGTTTTTAGTTTAAAAGGAAACAATTTTCAGCATGCTCTGCTTTAGGTAGATATTTTTTAAATGTTTTCTCTTTTTTACATCTACATTGATGTTTGTGTAACTAAGGCTAATTAATCAAAGATATACATTATTCTTAAAGTAATTCAATAATTTAGTAACATTTTGCACTAGTTACTGATATTGTCACAATTAAAATAAGAAATAAATCTTGCTGTGTAAATTTCAGTTTGATTCCCATAGGAAACACCCATTCCTTTGCAGTCCAGTTCTTTGCATGTAGCGTTGTTAAGTTCCCAGGTTTTTCTAAAATCTCAGCTAAGGCTGTGATTTCTTATTTGGAAATCAGGAAACGGTCTAAGAGTCCTGGGTTTTTAACCATGTCTTTCTGACTTCTGTACAATGCAAAGCAGGACTAATGCAGTTCACCATGGATAGCAATTGCCCAGGAATTGAAGTGATTGAACATGAGTTTAGTAACCATGTCTCTGTCATTAACAAGTAAAGTGGTGGGTGGTAATTCTAGAGTTAATTTGAAAGGGCAATGTATACTGGGAAATTATTTTGTAGGTGGGGCTTAGTATATTACACAATTCCTTTAAGATAAAACAACTCCCATCTGGATTCCATTTGAGTTGTATCAACTGAAAATATTGTGTGCTTTCTCAATTTAGTAGTATGCATTGAACATGTATGTTTAATAAGTCTTAAGCGTGCAAGTTCTGTAGTGAGTCTGACTTTGACACCACCACATACACCAGAACCATACAATTAAATATGCTGTGGGTGTTGGCTATTATAGGATATGAGTGGTTAAGTATATAATATAAAACACAAATATAGAAATATGAACCATTTCTTTTTTTTACTGTGTCAAAATGTTAAAGTAAATTATTGAAATATAATATTAAAATATTTAATAAATCTAGTTAAACTGGTATAATTATAGTTTGGTTGATGTGGTGTGACATCACTTTTGCATTAAGTTGAATAGGCTGTTGATTGTTGTCTGTTGAACATTGTCCTACTCAATGATTGACGTTGATAGATGTTGGCAGAAATTAGAACACCATTTTGACCCACACGTTCATCCAGATCATCTCAAAGACGCTCAGTTGATGACCTGTCCCATGCATTAATATGCTAAAACATGAGCTGATGAAACTAGATTTCTGTGGATTAATTTTGTCATTGCTACTTACAAAATGCAATTGTGTGGGTTGTCTGTATCTTCTTGCCCAGAACATAACACCACTGGCATCTTACGGCTATCTGTTTACAACGTTGGTAATAGTAAACACATGTCAAAGCAAATTAGCTTCAATAGGACTCTTTCTAAGACTTGTGTAGATTAGGTTCGACCTGTTTGGACTTTGGAGCTATTAAAGTATCTAAAAGTGGCATTTGAGAGAAACAAATCTGCCTTCAGTCATCTGGCAACAGCTATAGTTTTCTAACTTTAGTCAGCATGCCAATAATTTAACATCTCTGTGACAAGACTTTACTGCAAATTTTACTGTAGAGTGGACATTTACTGTCACAAACAAACTGCCTGTGTAATGATCATGCTGTTTGAATTTGTTGATATGCAATACCTGGGTGGATGGATAATCTTGGCAAAAGAAATGTGCTTGCTGTAAGAACTTTTATTTAAGTTCATAATGACTTGACAAAATATATGGTTCAATTAATCAGTTAAAGTCTGTGCCACATTTCAATTTAAATTACTATTTCAGTGACAAAGTACAAAAAGTCAAAAGTGTAAAGAAAAATGTGGATGTTGGGACAATTAACATTTTGCCCATCGGCAACATGTTTGGAAACACAGTAATGGGCGTCAGCTTGGTAAGGTGAGGCAACATAACTCGAAGGGGAAATCAAAGTTCCTAAGAACTGGTAATGGGTCCGGAGAACTGTGGAGGTGGAACTACGTTGCTGTGGAAGTAATAGTAAGATTTGCTTATCACTCATATTTACTCAATGTGTTGTAAAAGTTTTTATTTACAAAAAAATGTTTTACAAAGTCATTCGCAGATTAGATCACCCGTGTGCTACTGCTGATGCTTGATCGAACATAAATGGTGCTGTATACTGAAGCACAGTGAATGCGTGCGATTTTTTTTAATGGCGTAGACTAAAGTAAAAGTTACGTAATTCATTTTGGAACATGCTTTTAACTAAGACTGATTACTGTATGGTAGCCAACTAAATCTGTATTAACAATTACAACATTGAAACGGTTGTTCAACTCTACTGTTGCGTTCTGGAACGCTTGATCACACAGAAAGGGTGCTGTATACTGAAGGACAGGGAATGCGTGTGATTTATTTTTTTACCTGGAACTTTTTATTCATTAAAGGTTATCTCAGACAATGTCCTTAATGTCTTTGCCCCTACCCATGTAAAATAAAAACGACCAGGTGACATTGTTGGTTGGGCAGGTAAAATATTTCGGGAGCTGTGTTCGGAAGAATCATAACGCATAGGTTAATTGTGACAAGATCTACAAACGATAGTAAAACTGTTTATAACCGTCAGACTACAGTCGTCTATAGGCGTTTTGATTTTCTCAAGTACAGCCAGATCTTACAGCGGAAGGAGGAGCACCACCATCTTGCTGTCACCTAAACCTTTTCATGACAGGTGAACGTTTTTGCATGGTGTCTTATGTCAACAAACTAGGCCTAGTTAAACCGTTTCTGGCAAAAAAAACTAAATCAATTTCAATATACGTACGTTCATTTTCCAACCAACTTGGAAAAATCTATAAAACGCAGGTTACCAACTTGAAACGTTAAGATAAAACGAGCCGAATTAAATTCCTGTGGAAAAGAAAATGTATTATGGCACAAGGCTTTCAGATGTTTAAACACTTTAAGTACTTTCTGCTTACAAGTTTAAGGGATAAGGGAAAAAAGTTAATATTTGAAATACTATTAAAAGAATAGAACACATCAAAGGTATGTAGTGATACATTTAGATTACTGATGCCTAGTATGTTGTCAGGAAAATTGAGATTCTGAATCAGATGAGGAGATACTTGTTCATTCTTTTTTGATGTCTACCTTTTGTTGAAGGAGCAGTGTAGTCTAAAATATTATTCTGGCTTTATACTTCAGTACTATTTGATTTAAAATTACATGATGCAATTTACTCTCATCTTTTATTTAAAGTTATTTGTATAGCAATTTAACAATCCCTCTCATTCAAGAGTACCAACGCAATTGGCTTTACAACTTCCACCAGAGCTGTTAATGTGTAAGCTTGATTTTAGGATATTGAATTATCACAAGGACCAAAGAAGTGTCAGTCCAAAGTAAAGCTGTCGATGGTGCAGATGAATCAGAAACAAATTCAGAGATGCATCCAATACTTTAAGTGTGCCAAAATCAACTGTTTGGGTCATGAAAACCCAACAGGAGAAACGAGTAAGAGCCCAGGTGCCACCTATGCTGAACCTGTCAGGACTTCCATGGGTGTGGGCTTCGGCAGCAACTGTTGTGTCATGTCAGTACAGTAAAACTATCTTGTGCGGTTCTGCACCATTGGTGTTATGTTGTTGAGTGTCTCGGTATGCTTGTGCGGGCATTAAAAAACAATTAATAAAAAAACAAGAGGTTTTGGAAATGATGATCATATTAAAGGTATCAACAACAGGTTTGTGCTCACCTGATCTGCTACCAAAAAAAACACATGCTAGATGTTTGTTTTTCAGACAAATTAGCATCCCTGACAAAGATGACAAAAATTTCTGTTCGAACATGTGGAATATGTAGAATTACATTAAACATTCAATGTAATTAAAACATTTAAATTGAAAAAGACCTCGAGGGGATTCCCAAAAATGCTCACCCTATTAAAGAAAAACACAGATCAGGAAAACTCTCCTGGAGGTGGATGTGTCAGCAACTGTCATTCACTACCAAGATTTCACCAGCCAAACTACAAAGGTTTTCACACTGCGACGATCAAAAGATCCCAATTTATTTAAGAAAAACATTAAGATGAAATGCAAGTACAGTTTTTGATTCATACAAACAAGAAGTTACTTTTACTGCATCATAACGCAAAACACATGTGTGCAGTACTTTGACCAGACCACTGACCTGGAAGGTATATAAACACTTTGAAAATGTTGTTTACCCCGTTAACTAAATGGTGCTTTCTGTTGAACAAGTGATGTTGCTGTTGACAGTTATATTGTGTCAATGCCAATGTGATATGTTTTTAGTTGCTGTCAAACAAAATGTTTTCTGATTCTGTTGATGGAGCTGGAAAGACTTGTAGAACCAGGCTTCCTGTCTCATTGTCTTGTTAAACCAGTGCTGTGGCTGGATTGCAAGGTGCAACAAGACGAGGACAAGATGGCCTAAGACACACAGAAAAATTGTGAACAGATGAAGCAAATATAAATGTGTCTCTTGATTCACTTTCTTTAGACTTTTCTATATTTTATTGTGTTACAAAATTAATTTCATATGGATGTAATTTGGCTTTCTGCTACTGATTAACAAATGTCCATAATGTCAAAGTGAAACTTGAAATACTTTGTAAAGCCAAAATAACGTCAAGACAGTCCATCAAATTTGAACAAGCCAACATTAGCATTGCTAGGCATTTTTACTGACTTCATTTGATGACAACATTGCCATCTGTTCAAAATCAGTGTTGACATGTTTTCTACTTAATATTGATCGACTTTAACAATGCAATTTGATTTCAAACTCAAACCCATATAGTATGTATTTTAGTGCTATGTATGTTTTAGTGCTGTGTATATACATTAACAGTATTGTGTTCTGCGACCTGCTCCTAGAGAACTCATGGGGATCTCTTCCAGAAACAGCAGGCTAGAAAAGTAATTCTCAGGAGTGAGAAGGATGGGTGAGAAAATGGTCACGGAGGATGACACAGTTACCAGGTCAGCTGAGGTAAGGCATATCCAATGACTGAGCAATACACACCCATATGAACATGGTTGTTATGTATTTACAATCAGAGGATGAAATCTGAGTGGACTCCACTTTTCTTGTAATCTTCACTTTTTTGAAACTTACAATTTCCTGTATACCTGCGTAAAAAGTGTCAAAACCTTTTTTGTCCACAACAGTTTAATTCCGAAAAGAATTCTGGCCATATTTGCATGGAATCGGATGGAAAATGTATTGGTGTGAAACTTCAAGTGTGCTTTGTTTACATAGTATGTTGGGTCCTTTCCTGTGGATGACTGCTGTTTGGATGATCAGATACTGCACTTACACAAACAACTCAAGGCTCTGAAGGTATGTGACGGTAATGACAGGTATCAGCTGTGTAAATATTGATTGTTTCCATCTCATGGGTATGAAATTCCTAATAGTATTTAACTTCCTCTGACACAGATATGCAACATAAGGAGGTCTGTGTCCCTGAGATTTTCTATCAAAGGGGTGAAGATATATGATGAAGATGAGACGGTAAGAATTCAACTTACCAGAACAATGCATGCGTGTATCATTATTGTATGAGCTGTGTACAGACTGTTTCAGTAATAAAAAGATAAAACAACTAATTCAGGCTCTTTTCGCATCCTGTTTTCTGTAGACCCTCCTCATGGCTCACGCTCTACGAAGGGTCTCTCTCTCCACATCCCGCCCCTCAGATGCCCAGTTTGCTTTCGTTTCCCACAACCCACGCAGCCCTGACTCAGAACTATTTTGCCACGTTTTCAAGGCTAGACATTCCAGAGCAGTAAGGACCTGCATGGGGATCTTCATTCCCCGAGATTACTTTTGACAAAATCTTGCTTTGTCAAGGTGCTGTTTTTTTTGTCTCATTTGTCTTCGTGGATGTCTGGATCTCTCCTAGGCCCAGTTCCTGAACCTGTTGCTGGTCCGTTGTTTTCAGCTGTGTTACCTGGAGAAGCACCCAGAGGAGGTGCAGGAGGAGTCTTACTGCCCATTGCCCAGCCGTGCCCCCTCCCTGCTTAACCATGGCTTCCCACTCAGTGTCAGCGCCCTCGTGTCCTTCCGTAGGGCCCCCACCCAGGGATTACTCCCAGGGGAAAAGGTCTGTGCTGTAGGACTTCACATTACCTGTATGCAGATTGGGATTTCCTACTTAGAAATGCAGTAGGGTAACAAGCTGGCTTATACTTCAGCACTGTAATATTTTCACATTTTGTTGTCTGACTGAAGGGAATGCTGTAAATTAAGAGGAGGTGATGCATTTTGAAAGTATAGATGTTGGGTATTGTAAAAAAATACAGTTTTGATGTCAAGACAAGCAAGCCAAACAACCTTGCGGCCAAATGTCCTTCACATTTCCATAAAATATGTTTTATACAGTGCCAATGTTTGTGATCACTGTTTTTGATGTACATAACACATCTTCAAATCATGGTGTTTTTTATATTTCCTAAAACAACATACATCTTAATAATGCTTGTAGGTATGTAAAGATGTACAAACTGTCAGAAACAGAGTCCATGAGGGTGATGTGAGGGCCCAAAGTCCTCTAGTGGGACCTGTGCTCAATCGTTGGATGAATTGGGTTTCCGTTGCTACCTCATTTTGTTTTCAACCAATATCAAAACGTACAGGAAAGATTTAGATCTTTAACATATTTCCTTCATCGAGACCCAATGTGTGATTTAAGTGTTCCATTGCATTTTTGAGTATTGTTTATGCTTTCAATATTTATCATTAAGACACGTTTAAGTGTATCCAGGCCATTTCCTGTGTACGAGGTTACTGCATTTTATCACTGTGCACGTTGTGCTGGCTCACAGTGGAGGTGGAAACATTTTCTATGGGTCTGTTTTGTAGGTCTTTCCAACAAAGAACAATAAAACGACAACTACGGAACAACCAAATAGCCAAGAGGAGGCCTTCACATCCTCTCCATCCTTGGTGCGATCACAAGCCATCCGAAACAAAGTACTGCGTTCAGGGGCCTATCGCTCTTTCACTTACACACCTCATAAACACCGTCATGTCGAGGGTCATCTAAACTCTACACGAGGTAGGCCAAATGTGCAGAGATTTCATGAGTGAAACAGTACATGAGTGCTATGTGTGGGTTTGGTAATATGGAGAAAGCTCTGCTTATTTTTCACATGAGTCCGATTACTGTAACAACAAACAAATATTTTTCCACAAATGTAAAGTAGTTAATGCATGCCACTGTTACTTAATTTGAAAGTTAAATGGAAAGTATGAACATTTGTTGACTTAAGTCATACCAAATAACAACGTCTGCTAAATGACGTAAATGTAAGTTAGTCATTTTAAGCAAGCCTGTTGGAATTATTTTCCTAGAGGTACCTTCTTGAATGGGTTCATCCCAACATGCTAATGGATCTCATCTTGAATGTGAAACAGGAAAGGGGCAAGACAAACTGAAAGTGAGGAAAGCCCGGACCCCGAACCTTGCGGAAACAGAAGAAGCACTGGCTTATGCGGTGTGGTGCTGGGCTGGCATTGAAATGTGGGTCCCTCTCTTGGATTTACCTCACTCACTTCTCCCAGACCAAATCCAAGTGTGTTGTTATGTGTTCACACGATGGAACTCCTCTTTCCATGTCCTGTTTCGGCAGGAAAAGCAGGTCCCGCCTGCTTGAAGAGGATGTCCTGGGGTCGTACCTGTTATGTCCCCATCCTAAGCGACCAGGTTGTGGCTCTCTCATAGTTCGTTTTTCATCTGGACTGGTCACCTACCCGGTAAACAATACTTCCAATGGGAAATGTATGCTTGAGGTGAGCCGTCTTGTCAAATTGTTTAATTTAAATTTATTTTTCACTAACCAGTAGTTAGTGAAGTTGTTTGCAGTTGGTTATATGTTTATTTTTTGTTCTAGAACTGCCACAAAGAATTTGGGTCCATTACTGCCCTGATAGAGCACTACACAGAATTCAAGGGGGAGCTAAGCTGCAGGCTGAGTTGTGCCCGTGTGAACCACTGCTATGAGTGGGAGGAGCGACTTTGCATGGAACCCCCTTCAGCCTTACACGAAGGCCCCAAAAGATACAGTGCAAAATATAGCCAGAGGAAACAATGGGTTTAAAAGTGATTTGGATTGATGGCTTAATCCTATTCTATGATACTTAATTACTTTTGTACTGAAATTAATATATTTTTTCAAGCGAGTTGTCCTTGAATCAACTGATCAAAGCACATGATGTAGGGATGTTTTTGTCTAAATGCCCTGTATGTTGATGTTGGTCTATTTTACCGCACTTAATTCCCAATTGTATTATTTTAAAACGTAAAGATTTTGTAGTGGTGACGGTTTTCCTTTTGTACCTCCTAGCTGTCTGTTTATGTTTTACATCTTTTTATGATGTTCTGTGAGAGTTTGCATTTTTATCGTTTTTGCTTACAAATACATGTAATTAGCCACAGACTACACACGTGCATTATTTTGTAAATGTTTTATCTTTTTATCGTGTATTTTTTGTATACATATTCATAAATAAACGTTTCTGTTTTTGGTGGTTGGGTGTGCGTGTCAATTTCCTCACATGAAATTGAAGTCTATGGTTGCCTAGCAACTGTGAACGCAGACCAGACAGATCTGACAACGTTGTTTGCTTCTGCTTCGATTTGTGCGTGGATTGTATTTATTGAACGACATCTCATCTGCCAATCAAACGTTGTAATAGCAAGCGGATAACTGACGTGGCATCAGAAAGGATTCCAAACGATAAGCGTTCTGTTATCTCTTGCTAACTAAACTAACTGAGATAGCTACTGTTCAGCTGCTAGCTAGTTACCCTAACATTAAAATACGTAATGCACGGTTAGCCAGAGGTTGTGTGCCTTGTGCTTGGTCAATGTAAATTTTTTTGTTGGCTGAATTTGCTTTGAATTTTTCCATATATTGCTAGGTAGTCACATATTAATCAGTTGAATGGCGTTAGTATTATAGTGTCAGCTGCTGGGAAATGTATTCTGCTACTTGTTTATTAATAGTATTTAATGACATATAGTATTTAAAAAATATAGTAAGCTTTATTTCTTTCTTGCAAGTCTCTTGCTTAATACTTGAAATTGATTAAATACTAACATAAAAAAAATGGAGGCCAATATTTATAATGTTACTGACTTTTGTGGTCACTATAAAGAGGTTATTCTATAGCCAAACATTGGTGTTTGTTAGATTTTGTCTTGTTAGTTTGTCCACCAGTATTCTAATCTTGCCTGATATCTGACATTCCAGAGAACAGGCAAAAATGTCTTCAGAGTCGGTGAAGGTAGTGGTCAGGTGTCGGCCAATGAACGATAGAGAGAAGATCTTGAATTGTAAAATTGTAGTATCAGTAGAGATGACTGGGTGTCAGTGTTTCATAAAGAAGCCAGGGGCAAAGGAGGAGCCACCAAAACTATTCACCTTTGACGGAACTTACTTCATTGACCAAACCACTGAGCAGATGTACAATGAAATTGCTTACCCATTGGTTGAGGTAGGCCTACTATAAATCCTAGCTAATTTTTGGTTTTGATGGATTACAAGCAGATCTGCACAGACTCTTATGTTAACTCAGTCGTATATTAGATTTCTTGAGTAGATAATGCCCTTTCTTATCTCAATCCTATTAGTGACTCCTCCTTTTACTGTGGATCAATGCAGACCAATCCCACTCAGGCCACCCACTGTTCCAAACATGTGTTTCCTCTGCCAGGTGCAAGTCGGTTGGGGCCAAAACAACACCTGGCATCCGAACCGTTTTCCCTGTGTTCTGTCCCTCAGTAACCGCGGCCACCTGCCCAACAAAGACTTGAGGACAGACACATCAAGACACCACCCAACTGTTAAATGCCATTTATATAGTTCCACAAAACCCCTCCCAAAACTATCCACCTCCTCTACGTTTACATAGAGGATAATACTGTACGATATGTTGAATTAAGTAGAGGTGTGTTGTCTGTCCCTGTTGTGTTATGTCCCTACATGTTGTTTACCTTTCCACCTGCTCAAATGCTGGTTTTGTGGAAATGTATGTTGCGAATCAAGGCAGTTCTGATTCTGTTCTTGAGTTGATCGTGACGGGGGCTGGGACTACCATTTGTTTTTGTAGACTTTTATTGTTTGGGGGAGGGAGTGTAAGCAGGCCTTTGGTGGCTTTACAGCTGTTAGAATGTTTTAAAATTCAATAAAAGAAAATGTCACTGACGCATAGACTATAGCATATAGCTTAGACCAAAGCTAATCAAGTCCAGTCTTAGATAGTCAAACACTTTCTGCTTTTACTTAGTAGTTGATTGTACTCACCTGATGTCCGAGGTTTGAATCATTCCTGTGTTAGAAAGAGAGAGAACGGAAACAAGAAGTGTGTTGGCCTTTCAGGACAGTTATTGAATCACTCTGGCCACGGCCAAATGCTTTTCTACAAGCATTCCACGTTGTGTTCATTAGTAATTGCATAGACTGGTCCTTCTGCCAACAGGGGGTGACTGAAGGGTACAATGGGACGATCTTTGCATATGGCCAGACTGGAAGTGGCAAGTCCTTCACCATGCAGGGATTGTCAGAGCCAGCAGCCCAGAGAGGGGTCATTCCGAGGGCTTTTGAGCACATCTTTGAGAGCATTCAGGTACAACCATCCCATCCTATCTTCCACAACATGAAAGCCACATAGGTTGAGTTACAGTGTTTTTAAGGCTTGTTGCATGACTGGCAGAGCCCAATTAGTGGCCGGCTTGTAAGCTGCTCTGCGTCTCGTGAATGGGATTCATTAGCAATATTCTTTAATTGCAATTCTTGGTTTTAGTAATTCATTGTCTTCTGTGTAAGATAGTGTGCAGAAAATACAAAGTTCTTGGTGAGGGCTTCCTACCTAGAGATCTACAATGAGGAAATCAGGGACCTTTTAGGAAATGACGCCAAACAGAAAATGGAGGTAAGATATTTAAGAACTGAACAAATCAATAGTTGAATTAGGCATTTGCATGTCTGACAGTGTCTCTCTTGTGTGTTTTGTGCTTTTTGGGGGACACCAGCTGAAGGAGCACCCAGAGCGAGGGGTACACGTGCGAGACCTTTCCTTGCACACTGTCCATAGCGTGGCGGAGTGTGAGCGCATCATGGAGCAGGGCTGGGGGAATCGATCCGTGGGATACACCCTGATGAACAAAGACTCCTCCCGCTCCCACTCCATCTTCACCATCCACCTGGAGATCTGCAGCACAGGTGAGGTCCCACGCCTGTCTGTGCAGCATCACCGCCACAATTACGCAAGTCGCGTCTTCAGGTTACAATTACACAAGTCCCCAAAGACACCTGTTTCAAATTGAACCTAACAAGACAGGCATTACAAGACCATCCAGAGAAATCCCACCTAATAAAAAAATAAAAAGTGACCCAAAATGTATGGTGCCAAATTGTCCAAAAAAGAGAGTAAGGGTTGCACAATATACTTTTCAATGTAAATAATGTTGTTGAGTATGGCATATCGTTCTAAATGTATAGTTTTTGCCAATTTGCTGACCAAAAATGTATATGAGGAAGAGAGAGTTCTTCTGATTCTCTGAAACTTCTGCTATGAGGGAGGTTTTATGAGTAAAACACATAGTAGTAGTACTAGTTTGGAGGCTGGAATGTTGAATTATATTTGGTGTTTGATTGATCTATGGAACTCAAAAAATCTGGACCAGCTGCAGACACCCAAAACCCGAAAACTCCAAGCTGTCTATGTCCAATGTCCACCTTGTCGCGTTGCCCCGATCGTCTCCACACGACAGCCAGAAAGAATTTGCCAAACCCCTGAGCCCATCTTCTCCCTAGGTTTCCTTCTAGGTTCAAGTCTTGTTCCCTCTGCATCAAACATTTCCTATATTTGTCCGGAAACCCTAACCCTCTCAGATGCATCTGGCGAGGACCACCTGCGGGCAGGGAAACTGAACCTGGTGGACCTGGCAGGCAGTGAACGGCAGTCAAAGACCGGTGCCACTGGGGAGCGGCTCCGCGAAGCCACCAAGATCAACCTCTCCCTGTCAGCTCTGGGCAACGTCATCTCTGCCCTGGTGGATGGCCGCTCCAAACACATCCCGTACCGAGACTCCAAGCTGACCCGGCTGT
Organism: Novumbra hubbsi; assembly: GCA_016801125.1. Taxonomy (NCBI): domain Eukaryota; kingdom Metazoa; phylum Chordata; class Actinopteri; order Esociformes; family Umbridae; genus Novumbra; species Novumbra hubbsi. Next base: position 59,521 of record JACXGK010000607.1, read on the forward strand.
TGCAGGACTCCCTGGGTGGAAACACCCGCACCCTGATGGTGGCCTGCCTATCGCCGGCAGACAACAACTACGAGGAGAGCCTGAGCACCCTGCGCTACGCTAACAGGGCCAAGAGCATCCAGAACAGGCCCCGCATCAACGAAGACCCCAAGGACGCTTTGCTCCGGGGGTATCAGGAGGAAATCAAGCAGCTACGTGCCCTCATCTCAGGCCGGCTGAGCAATGGGAACCTGTCATGTGAGCATCAGGCATTCTTCCACGCTTTATCTTACCAGTCGGAGAAAGAGTACAGGCGAAGGAGATGCTAGAATAAAATTCTATTTCTATTTTCGGTCGTACCGTTTTTACCAGCACTTCTGGCTGGGCAGTTGACTGTGGGGCCCTCTTCTAGTTGCTCGAGGCCCCCGTCTAGCACCACAGAGGAGGAGAAGGAGAAGATTAAAGAGGGGAGTACTCTTCGACAGTGGTTAGTAGACTGATGGGTTACTGAGGAGGAGTTGGTTAACTGAAGTGTTACTGGCCTTCAGGAGTACGAAGGGAGGCTGGCCAGACTTCAGGCTGAGTATAATGCTGAACAGGAGTCCAATGCCAAGCTCCAGGAGGACATTGCGGTCCTGCGCTCTTCATATGAGGACAAGCTTTCCTGTCTGAAGATGACAAGGGCCAGTAGAGGGCACACTACTACCAATGCTGGTAGTATTACAACATCTCTGTCTATAGACTCATAACCAATTAGTTCATTAATCAGTCAGACTGACATATAGCAGTGTTTTAGTACTTAAGATGAAAGTATACCTTGTTTTCTCCTCACCTAGGGTCAGAGAATAATCTAATAAAACTAGCTATTGAGGAGGAATCATTCTGTGGCCCTGCTGCCTCACATGTGCTTACAGATGTGGAACCATCTTTGGTCAAGGTACCCATGACTCCCATGACCTACGACTCGTTTAATTTATGGATAAGTAGTAATACGTGTATTTTGTAGCGGTACACATTAGAATGGAGGGTCAATGCAACAACAAAGACCCCAAGGATGTGTTTATCTCATCTTCTTATAGCTGAACCAAACAAAGGTATCTGGACAGATGACCGGTGTCCCATCGAGATCTGAGAGGGGTGACAATGCAGACTCACCTCTTATTGGCAAACAAGGCTGTCTGGATCAAAAGCATGTCCTGGAAAGGTGGGTGACCAAACCATTCATTCAATTTAATTGGTTTTTATATGTGTACATATTGGTTATATAAAGTGTCACAAAGTCCTATTTCTGAGCACCAAAAGTGTTATTCATTTACAGATTCCAAATGTATCAGTTATGTTTATTCCTTTGCACTCAGTAACTGCCTGAAGTGTGGACCCATTGACTCCACCAGGTACTGGGGTATCTTCCTTGGTGATGCTCGGCCAGGCCAGTACTGCAGCCGTCTACTGCAGACTTTTTGCCTTTAGTTTTAGCCTCTGTGAATGAAGGCATGTTCAACTGGATTTTACCGTAACTTTTCTACTTTTTGACCTGAAAAAGTAGTTGCTTTAGAAGTAATTTCAGAGTCGGTGTCTTTTTGTACAACCAAATGAGTTTGAAGGCATTTGCTTATACTTTAGCAGAGAAGATGTTTCTGTAATCTTCAGAAGTAATTGTACTGGCAATTAGTGAGAGTTCCAGTGGCAGCTTTCTGTTGCTTTGGGTAAGCTTAATATTCTAATTTGTTATCAAAACATATGTTGCCTCCATATGTCTTTTATTTGTGTTGATGGACCTTTCGAAGAAAATACACAAGTATTCATGAATTTCAGTGAGCTTGAAAACAAGTTGTAAAACGGAAATCAAACTTCACTAAACAGCTAGTCCTTAGCTCATTTCGTTGGACGTTCATTTTCCAGTACTACTTTTGGTAAGAATGGTCTCCCCATGTAAATTTTCAAACATGCCTACAGTCACCGATCTCACTTTCAGGCTGAGTAAAACCACGACATGTCAGTGCCGGTGCTTGTTGCCCCCTGTCCTGTCCTCAGGCTGCAGCAGCTGGAGCAGGTGGTGGTGGGAGGGGAGCAGGCCCGCAACACGAAGCTGCAGCAAAGACACCGGCAGAGGAAGACCTTGGCGGACCAGAGAAAGAAGCAGCTCATTGAGGCCCTGGCAGAGAACCGCGAGGAGAGTGACAATGTGATGCTCAATGTGTACGACTCCATCCAGGAAGAAGTCCGTGCTAAGAGTCGGCTCCTAGTGAACACCCAGGCAAAGGTGTTTTAATGGAAAAGAGATACTATTTGTGAGATGTTCGCTTGCTTTCTTGTTCTATTCGTCAGTTATTGTTGATTCTGTTTGATAATTCCGTAAAGAATACACATTGAAATATTGACATAGATGAAAAGTAAGGCAAGTCTGTGTGGTCTGTTTTCTAAATGTCGTTATCCCGATGACACAGCTGAAAGCGGCAAAGTTGGAGATCCGGGACTTGCAAGGGGAGTTTGAGCTGGAGAGGAACGACTACCTAGCCACGATCCGAAGGCTGGAGATGGAGAGCGATCTGCTCCAGACACTGCTGGAGCGTGTCGGCCCTCTGGTTCGTCGTGACTGCAACTACAGCAACCTGGACCGCATGCGGAAAGAGGCCATCTGGGATGAAGACAGCGCCACCTGGAGCCTGCCTGAGGTGGTGGTGCAGAAAACAACCCTGCCGCCAGGTGAGCAGAGGGACAGAGGAGGGAACTATGCTGTAAACATGTATTCTGGTCACTTTATATGTGCATTAGCACATTTGAATGCATCTGTTTTTATTCATGACTAGCCCTAGAATGGACTTTCACTATTCAAAGCTAGGTGGACTATTAGAATGTCTCAGTGGATGGAATATAGTCTAGGTGGACTATTAGAATGTCTCAGTGGATGGAATATAGTCTAGGTGGACTATTAGAATGTCTCAGTGGATGGAATATAGTCTAGGTGGACTATTAGAATGTCTCAGTGGATGGAATATAGTCTAGGTGGACTGTTAGAATGTCTCGGTGGATGGAATATAGTCTAGGTGGACTGTTAGAATGTCTCAGTGGATGGAATATAGTCTAGGTGGACTGTTAAATTATTTCAGTGGATGGAATATAGTCTAGGTGGACTATTAGAATGTCTCAGTGGATGGAATATAGTCTAGGTGGACTGTTAAATTATTTCAGTGGATGGAATATAGTGTAGGTGGACTATTAGAATGTCTCAGTGGATGGAATATAGTCTAGGTGGACTGTTAAATTATTTCAATGGATGGAATATAGTCTAGGTGGACTGTTAGATCATCTCAGTGGATGGAATATAATGTAGGTGGACTGTTAAACTATCTCTGCCCCAATTTAAGTGAGAACAGTTAAAATAAATGTCTCATCTCTCATTTGGAGTGTAAATTATAATGTTTTACCAATTTATAATGTTTATATTTTTTAATTTGTCAAAATATGTTGAAAGTCTGGCATGGGCTTAATGGGTAATTACTGAATCCTTTAAGCTAAGGATGTTCCAAATAAGCTCACTTTAAATTTTTTGGTAAATTCATATATGTATTTAAAAAATCTTAACAATACACACTTTGTTGTTAAAATCTGTAATCTCTTAGCTCTCAATAGCTATTTTCATTTGGTCTCGGCTCCTATCTCATGGACTTTAAACGGCACTTGAAATAGAGTTGAGTTTTGCTGTGTTGTCAATGATAAGATGACAACATGTTTCAATATGTGCTGTCATTTTGCCTGTAAGCTATCCCATGGCGGGCATTTGGCATTTAAAATTGGCCAAGATTTCTAGTCTAGCAAACTGATTGAAAGTGCACATGCTTTTATGAAGATTTCTAAAGATCGACTGGCAAAAAGAAAAAAAATTAGCAGGATCAATACTAATGTATTGGATAGGATAAATAAGGTAAGGATAGTAAATGGACACTCTGAAAACTCCAACTCTATGGCTGAAACACATGTCCCTGTGGTGCATCAATGCTAAGCTGCTCCCTCACTCTCTGCCTCAGCAACTTCCTTTTTACTTCAAAGACATATTTTGCATTGTTCCCTCCCTGTACAGACGGCATGCTTCTATCATATGTGGGCAGTAGTGTGTGTTTTGGTCTACGCAAACTAAACCTCACCTGAAAAGTAGGCCTAAATATGAAAACATGACTGTTAATGTTAGGATGGAATATAGGCAATCCAGAAGAATTGACCTATGCAATATGACTGATAATTAAATATGGGTATTCATTATTTGAATTATGGAGCTGATTTAACAGGTGAGGTCAACATTTTGGTAGGAAAATGGTTCTTGTTCAAAAGAAAGTCCCCCTTGAACCACAGTCAAGTGGGCTTAATGGGAGCAGGTGGGCTTAATGGGAGCAGGTGGACCTAATGGGAGCAGGTGGGCTTAATCGGAGCAGGTGGGCTTAATGGGAGCAGGTGGACTTAATGGGAGCAGGTGGGCTTAATGGGAGCAGGTGGACTTAATGGGAGCAGGTGGACTTAATGGGAGCAGTTGGACTTAATGGGAGCAGGTGGGCTTAATGGGAGCAAGTGGGCTTAATGGGAGCAGGCGGGCTTAATGGGAGCAGGTGGGCTACGTGAGTGTAATTGGAATATTTACCCTACAAATAAACACCCATTACAAATAGCCAATTCATTAGGTAGAGTGCGATGTGATGCTAGCTTCTTATTTAACAGTTTTAACCATATGCTTGTTAGTTCTTATATTGCCCATATTGGTCCTTAATTTCACCAACCTGTTGTGGATGGCTATAGGTGTTACAGTTGTGGGTAGATGTCATTTCCTCGGGTGATGCAGACTGCTTCTATGGAAGACCTGTGTATCATGGTGTGTACATGCATGGGCAATAGTCATTGTCACTGCGTTGGAGCTGTTTGTTTTATTCTTTCAGCAGTAGATCCTTCAGCTCAGAATCTCTCCGTGCGGAGAAGTTCGACATCTGCCACAGGAGAATTCTTGCAGGTGTGTACTTTTACTTATATGAGGAGTAAAACTTCAAATATGAATGGCCCATTGTCTTAACCTTTGTTTTCTGCAGGACGAAGGGGACAGATATAAGGAGATGTTGAACCGGAGCGACAGTGAAAACTTTTCCAGCAACTACTTCAAGCTTAAGAGAGCCAACCAGCTGCTGGGCGGAGAGCCCATGAAGGAACTGGGTAAGACAAGGAGCTACAGGCCTTTCGCCTCACCTGACAACAAGCGGATGAGATCTGTTTGCTAGGAAAATAGATACTGTATCAGTGTCTGTCAAGACAAAATACTTTGGTCAATTCCAAATAATTTGTGAGTTATTTCAACGAAGTGCAAGAGTGCCAATACTTTTTGCCTAGTTGGCTCCGGTAAATGTGTTTCTTGCTTTGTCCCACTGACAGCCTCTTCCCATGCAGCAGGTCACTCGGGACCCCAGGGAAACGGTGTGCCTCAACTGACCTCCAGCGGCTCCAACATGGCCCCCCCCATGGCCCCGCCGGTCAGTGCTGAATCCCTGCTGCCTCGACCCTTCCGCCTGGAGTCCCTGGGGATAACTCCATCCAGTGGCAAAGTGAAGAGGAAGAAGAGCAAATCACACATCCTCTATGAGGGGAACTGAACTATAGTGACCTCTTCCCCCAGGACCTGCCACCCGTTATGATCCCTAGAGACCTCACTATTCCCTGACCTGTTTAGATTCCTTAATAATCCAATGATTGACCACATGATGTCCGATGTGTATTATCAGTTTTTTGCATTTTTTTTTGTTTTGGCAAACATAACTTTACTACCTAACGTAGTCACAGTGCCTCTGAATGCTGTGATCCAGTGTTTAATCTAACCTTCAGTATAATATGTATTTGGACTACAGAATTGCCTTGATGTCATTGGGAGTAAATGTATACACCTAAAATCAGTGTGCAAAAAGGCTAGAAAATACAATTAATCATTAAATCATTATAGGCATAATTGCATTGGTATTTGCAATTTTATTATATGTGTGTGTTCTTGTTAATATTGTATAGGGGACATTTGACCGGAAATCTCACCAGCGCTATGAGGACATTTTCAATGTCCCCAGAAGTTGCGCACTGTAGAACCAGTTGTTACATTGTTATTAACTATGTCCTGCTTTTTTAGCTCATGTTCTAATATACCATAATATACCATTATGTTTGTCTGTGTTTATTACACACATCCTATACTCCCAGGTGAAGTATAGGATGTAATGACCAGTCTGAGATGGGGCTTTTCTCTGCTTATAAGGCCAGTACACCCACCAAAGTTGCAGCTTCACAGTTGATGATTCGCAGGTACTAGCCTATTTAAAGGAGCAGCCAGTTGAGGTTCTGTGAGGCATCAGTTTCTCAAACTAGACACTAATGTATTTGTCCTCTTGCTCAGTTGTGCAGCAGGGCCTCCCTCTCCACTTTCTATTGTGGTTTGAGACAGTTCGCTCTGTTCTGTAAAGGGAGTAGTACTCCGAGTTGTACGGTTTTTGGCAATTTCTTTAATCGGAACACCAGTTTTCAGCAGTGCTAACATGATCACAAAAGGGTTTTCTAACGAACAATTGGCCTTTCAAAATGATAAACATGGATTGGCAAACAAAATGTGTCATTGGAACACTGGAGGGATGGTTGCTCATAATGGGCCACTGTATGTAGATATTCCATTTTAAATCAGTTGTTTCCAGCTACAATAGCCACTTACAACATGAACAATGTCTACCCTGTATTTCTGATAAATGTAATTTTATTGTAACAGACACAAAAAAAATATTTTCTTTCAAAAACAAGGATGCCAAACTTGAACAGTAGTGTATATCTGATATCTCAACAAGTGAGTGTCCAATTTTTGGTAAAAGGCTTGGTTTTCTATAAGAAAATGTTTCCTTCATTGAAACCAGCAACGGTTTTGACTGGCTCAACAACAACAAATACAACATAAGTCTTCCAAATTCTCTAAGCCTTTGTCTCATTTCTCAATGTGATATTGTGTGTAGACCTTTTTGGGTTTTGTCCATGTTTATTATATAAAGACTGCAGGTTGAATAATCTGATTAAGAGACAATTTTCTATGAGAACTTTCAATCCATTTTGTTATGGAGCATCCTATTTAAATAATTTAACTTATTTAGAGGTAATTACCAATCTTTGGGTTTT
>JACXGK010000607.1:66772-99860 GCA_016801125.1 Novumbra hubbsi
TCACGGTTTGTCTTTCATTTAATTCAATTCAAGTAGATACGCTACATGTTATTTGTATTTCGTTTATGTTTGTTTAAACCTTTCATTTACCCTTTACAGTACTTGTCAGTTTATCTGTTTGTTTAATTGGATTAAATCACCTTTACTTTATTTACAAAATGTCCGCGTATGGTTCCGCCGCACTACAACACCGTGACAGGGTTCTAAAATGTTGAAAATGAAATTAAAATGTATAATAGACCCTAATCTGACTTGTGTTAGAGAACATTTTCAGGGGAAATTTTTTATGGTATCCATCAGCCTTATTTGTTATGGTGTATTGCACCCATAAACAAGTTTTATGTGTCCGGATGGAAGTAGGTATAAGCAATGCCTAATTAAAAGTGTATAGCCCAAGATTAAATATTGAACAAAAAATACATTTATAAAGGGGAATAAACAATCTTTGTGGTCTAATAGGTTGTAAAAAAAAGTATCAAATAGTTAAAAATGAAATGTACATTTGCAGACAAAAGTTTATCATAATATAGAGATTTAGCTGTTTCTGAAGGATTTTTTTTTCAAATAGTGATGGTAAAATGTTTTCTCTTCAATAGATTGCCAATAGAGTTCCAACTTTCTTCTAAAAGAGCAACCTCTGTAAATTCTTCAGAACTTTTTGCTTCAAGTGTATATGGTAACCCCAATCTGTCATTTTTTTTTCAATGCAAATTGGTTAATTTCAAGCATTTGTCAACGGCTTTAAAATCCTATAATATGTGTTTACAAAGATAGAATTACCAATCTTTAGGGTGTAAGATGTTGGGAAAACATTTATTTAAATAGTTTGAAATCTGACCCTTATCCTAACAATTTTCACCGCTAAATGTCATTTCAAATGTAATCGGTTATGGCTTTCCGCACACTACAATAGTGCATGTTAAATGGGTTTAAAAAGGTACAAATAACAATCTTTGGTGTCCAAGATAATGAGAAAAATTTAATTGAATCTTAAATTAAATATATACTCTAACATGTACACACCTTACATGTCCTATGTTATTTCCCAAAATGAATGTCTAATTGTGCAAAAGCAAAATTGTCTGTGAGCATCAGTAACAGAAAGGTAATCTTAGGTCCTTCTTCATTAGGAATGAAACAAGATCTGAGAGCCAAACATGTTGGACCAGTATCAGTATCAGTCACATTAGATGGATGACTCCACTCCAGTGCTGGTGTTGTCATAGCAGGTGTTGTCATAGCAGCAGAGTATTAATTAACCATGTGTGACTGTAGTTTAATTTCCGGCTTGGACCTCTGTATCGATGTGTCACAGACAAACCTCCCTGTGACCTTGCGACCTTAAGGGAGCTGACTAACACAGCTGACCTGAATGGATAATCAACACCAGGTATATTACATTTAAGTAATATATATGTCGCGTTCCGGTCATGCTCGTGCCTAGCAACCAGTAGATTTCTCCATCCATCGTTTCATATGATTTGACTGAGAGTAGTGGTTTCATTCCGGAGAGGTGAAACCATCGCACGCTAAGTTATTTGCTCAGACACGGATAAAGCTAGAAGACAATGTAACCTGACGAAGGGAGAACCCTTCAGTTGCACCACGGCAACACAGATGTTGTGACTATTAACAGATGGTGGGCTGGATATTGAGAAAGATCTCACTGACTATTTAATAAAGAGATTGAGGTAGTCAATAAGCAGCACAGAAAACAAAGCGCAGGTCTGGTCAGTAAGTCCGATTTATCCAAGATAAGCTGATAACACACAGACTGCTGCGTAGGCTTTCTCACTGCTAGAGTGCCATGGGAAAGAGGAGTAGTACGACCGAGTCCGTAAGAGACAAGGGTGCACTGAACGGAAGAAAAGTAAAGCACTACGAAAGGTTTACAGGCACTGGATGAAAAAACAGAGTTGTAATTTATTAGCAAAAAGCTTAAGTGAAAACTGTAAAGAAATGGTAATTTGACAAAATAGGCAAAACCTTTTTAGAGTTACATCTAAAGTGTTCAATGAAGCAAACCCACACAGCGTATTTCTTGTGTATATATAACAAGCTGTTATATCCATTTCTCTGATATGTTGTTCTGATAAGTGTCCAGCGACTGATGCTGTGACAGCAAAACGTATCTTGTCAAACAACTGACATAAACAAATGCAGTATACAGTAGATTTTACTGACAAAAAAGTCAGTACTCTACTGACTGTACTACTGTAAGTATGTTCAGTGTTCAAACTATGTACGAAAATAAATTAAATCCTCTCTTCCTGCTAGTTCTCTGCTAACAGTGGTACATGTCTGTTCCATTTGATTCCCTTTTTTTATGTCCAAGTTCACCGTACAGAAATACAAGTTGTCAAAACCGCACTGCAGCATTTATGCTGTAGCTCTTTCCCAGTGGTCAATCCAACTGTTGGACTGGTCTTTGGTACTGTATCACCCCCAGACCACCACTCTCACATGTAGGCTTTCACATTTTAGGGTGAGATGTGTGTGGGCATGGCATGAACATTGGTCTGAAAGTGCCCCAGCCTTACTCTTTCAGCAGCCCCAGCTTCCTAAGTGCCTCTCGTCTGTCTTCTCCCATGTTGGGTACCATAACCACACTGAAGCCCTGGTACTGCTGGGTCTTGTTGGGGGACACCGGTTGGGCAAGGTGGGTCTTGTTGGGGGAAACCGGTTGGGCAAGGTGGGTCTTGTTGGGGGAAACCGGTTGGGCAAGGTGGGTCTTGTTGGGGGAAACCGGTTGGGCAAGGTGGGTCTTGTTGGGGGAAACCGGTTGGGCAAGGTGGGTCTTGTTGGGGGAAGCTGGTTGTGCTGGATGGTGGGTCTCCTGTTCAGGGATTTTGATGGGAGCAAGTTGAGTGGAACGTCTGATCTGGAGGGGTTTCCGGTGGTTTGCCATTGAACTCCCAAGTCCCACTCCAGAGTGTTCTAGGGTTGCTGCTTTGATCTTGGCCTGGTGTAACTCGGGAACAGCTGGCTGCTCCTCACTCCAAGATCGTTGGAAAAAACTGCTGCTGCTTTGTAATGGCCTGCCGTTCGGTTCTCTGGTTCCCTGGGAGGTGGTTGAGGGCTGGCTTCCTTTTGGGTCACCATAGGCTGGTGCTTTAACACCAACATTGGCAGAACGCATGTCCCGGGTGGAGTGAGAACCCAGTGGCGATACATCCTGGAACTCATTATTGTCTCTTAGAAGCCCCAGCTTCTGCAAGGCCTCTTTTCTCACTTTCTGGGGGTCTGACAAACACCTGTCACCGGGCGATAAGGCAGTGGTGGAGTCGGCTAGAACCTTTTGGGTACCCAGGGCAACGTGGGAGGGGATTGTTTGGGGCTTTGGGAACACGATTGGAGGACTGCCCTGGGGGAGTGTGCCCTGGAATGTGGTGACCACAGGTTCCCAAGGTGTGCTTCCACAATGAAACGCAACGGGTATGGCTGATGCAGAGGCCTGCTGATTTGAGTCTCCAGGTGCATTTGTGGGATTTTGAGGGGGTCTTTTCAGGGAGGCACTCTTCCTCAGCTGCACTAGGGCCTCATAGGACAGTGGGCCCCTGGGTGAAGGGGGTGGCTGTTGACCAGAGTAGTCCTTGGGCTTAGCTGGAGGGGGAATAACTACAACATTGACCTCCGGAGGTACCCGAGGGTGGTGGTCCTGGCAAATCCGGATGTCCAAGGCAGTGGCCTGGTGAGAAGTTTCCACATCTGGGGCTACGCGCGGCCGGGCCTTGGGCAGAATGTAAGATGTGCCATTAGCCTGGATGAATGGAGTTGGAACCAAGTGACTGTGCCCCACGCTGGGATATATTGATACATCTGGAAATAAAAAGGTATTATTATTACTTTCCCTGCTGAAATGCTGATCTTCTAGAGAATCTTACTCTCGGTTGGGCAGGTCTCTCACCGTGGAGCTTGTTCTGACCCACGGAGGCAGAAAGATGGGCAATCTTTCTCGCCACATTGCTTGGGGCGGACAAGATGTCAGGCTCGTCATCGGAGAGTCTTCTGTCCTCCTCAGTCTCTAGGGACTCAATGGTCTCCTCCAAGAACATGAGACATGCCCTCTCCTCTGCAGACAGGTGCTCAAAGCTGTCGTCACTCTGCAAGACACCAGTCCAAAGACATGCAAGTGATACTCATGAATAAATCTGATTGAGCAAGTAGAAAACAAGCCAAAATGTTGAAGTGTCCCAGACAACTCCTGAAATTCTTCATAATTGTCAGTGTACACTGCTTGAATTAAGGGAGCACTTAAATCACAAATCAGGTCTTAATAAAAACATATATATTTAAGATCTTTACTGTACATTGTGTAATTCGTTGAGACCTATAAACAATTAAAACAATTCAAATCACAGGCTGTTCCAACTTGCATGAACTTCAATTAGGGCAACTCAAAATGTGACTCAGAAGTGTGTATGGTCCCCATGTGCCTGTACGCACTCCCGACAACGTCTGAGCATGTTCCTGATGATACGGTGGATGTTGTCCTGGGGGGTCTGTGGCGCTACCTGGCCGCATCGGATCACTGACCCACCACCAAACCGGTCATGCTGGATGATGTTGCAGGCAGCATAAATTCACTACGGCGTCTCCAGACTCTTTCACGTCTGTCACATGTGCTAAGTGTGAACCTGCTCTCATCTGTGAAAAGAACGGGGGGCCAATGGTGTACCTGCCAATTCTGGTGTTCTCTGGCCAATGCCAATCGAGTTGCATGGTGCTGGGCTGTGGGCACAGGTCCCACTAGGTCGATGTTGGGTCCTCATGCCACCGTAATGGAGACATTTTCTGCTCTTTGGTTAGAAACATGCACACTCTGGCAGTGTTCCTCCAGGTACTTCTCGCACAAAGGAGCTGATACCCGTCCTTGCTGCTGGTTGATGCCCTTCTACGGCCCTGCCCAGCTCTCCTTGGGTAACGGCCCGTCTCCTGGTATTTTCTCTATGCTCTTAAGACTGTACTGAAGGACACAGCAAACCTTCTTGCAACGGCACGTATGGACGAGAAGCACTACCTATGCAACGTTAATATGAGGCAGGTACCACATCATGCTACCAGTAGTGACAAGGACACTTGTAAAGTGACAGTCAGGAAGGATAAGTGGACAGATTGATGTCCCTGGCGTTTAATTGACTTGGTGTTATACTGTGATGATCACGCGTTCCCTAACATTTTCGAGCAGTGTATTTCTTTGGCAAAAGAAGAGAATGATTTCGGCAATGGGAGACTGAACCAATGTACTTACAAGTCCTGAGTTCACGCTGAGAACACTATCACAGCTTCCGGCACTGCCCATGCCAGGCACCGTCTCTGTGGCCGTGCCCCCGGGCCACGTGGCATTCTTTGGCATTGTGAAGAGGATTGTTTCTTAATTCCAGGGAGTCCAAGGTGGTATAACAGTATTCACTCTCTCTGCCTGTTAAAAGAATGCTTAACTACTTAATGCATGCATAAAGTCCTTCATTAAACTCGGGTACTTTGAATGTCACACATTACTATTTCACATGTCGTTATTCAGTGCGCGTAAGTATCTAATAAAAAAACACATTTCACACTGTCTGTTCATGTCCCAATACAACTGTCATACAGGCCTTTGTGTACCTGTTTATATCACAGATCTCATACTGTATATCCCTGGGAGTGATTCATTTAAACCTAAAGATTGGATAGCAGAGCTAATGGAGAGTGAGGGGTATCATGCTTAACTCTGTTTCTGTTAGTGACAGACATCCTGGCCACATGTTACTCAGATTACTGCTCGGTACTTTAATCTCCTTCAGCAGGATCAATTTCAGCAAGACTCAAAGTGAATGCAAATGAAATCCCTCCCTAAAGCTGTATCTTGCCTGTTGGCGTAGATGGAGTAGCCTTGCCTGTATGTTAAATGATGCATTGCATTTGTTTTAGTTTAGAACATAGTAAACAAGGGATCTATTGTGGAACAGCCCCCCTTCACACCTTTCTATGGCCAGTGGACACACGATAGCAGGCCTGTTGGTTCATTGCTCAGGCTTTATCATGTTAGAGTGCTCCAACCTGTCCAAGCCATTTCCCTGTAACCATTTTGCCTTACCACAGGCATTAATGCCAAGTCCACATTCAACCTGCAATCTAACGCTCATGAACTTTGAATTTGAATGTGACAAAGTATTTCACAACTTTTATTGTCTTTTAACCTGCTAATCTGGATGGAAGATCTTATGCAAATAGTAGGAGCTGCTAATATAGACAATGGATAGTAGACAACATCAGCCATTATGGTTCTAAAGAAAAAGGTCCTAAATGTCATAAAATGAGCTTTCAGCTGGTGCTGTGGCCTAAAGTGCTCTTTCCTAGTGCAAAGCTGTCCACCACAGCATAGGATCAAGGCCTGGGTAGCTGGCTGAAGTGTTGCTGGGAGTTGCAGGGGTTATGAATATTGTCCAAGCATCACCTTTGGTGCTAGGAGGAGGGAAGTGGGTATTTCTTTACTAACAGCTGTCAAGCAACTGCCTCAAAAAGCTGAGGTAGTCTGCCAAGTCAATGTGTCCTCATGTAGTGATCTGACTGACTTCCTGACATGCAATTTGAAAATAAAGAGCAATGCATAGGAGAAGACATGCCACAATTTTGGAAGTTGCAGCTAGGAAAGTTCAAAGTTTAATTAAATATTACGATATTGACAAAAATAATTTTCTACAAATCCGAAAAAAAACTAGATCAGATTTGTATCTTACGTTAACACAATCTGTGCTGAAAGATCCGACAGAATATTTTATTGGGTATGTTTTACAGATTCGACAAATTGTAATTTAATGTTCTCTTTCGTCTGATATGTGTTTCATGTGTGAATTTATCACTTAAAGGGCTTTCTCGTGTTTTGATAATCTCTTTGAACCTATGTTTGATCATATTACATCCAACAAATATGCGACCAGACACAATGAAAGACACATGTGTAATTCATTTTAGTATTAAAATTAAACATAATTGTCAACATTTTTGGCGGATTTGCTTAAACTGTACAGCCCTGATGGTAGAAAATAAACGCTGTATACAGTTTACGACTTCCTAGCAGATATTAATCACCATGCATGACAGGCCTTGCTTTTATCTTGGCACTTTTTTTAGACCCATGAGTCTGATTTGTCTCATGAGTAAATGTTTGGCAGACTGGTGGCCTTGTCTTAGTGGTCATCGAGGCAATATCCAATAGCAATGCAAATACTTTGTAGAATTATATTGAGGCTAGTACGTTTGTTTAATTTTCCAAATGCATTGTTCAGTTTTAAACAACATATACATGCCCTATTGTCTATGGTATTATAATTTCTCTTAGCTTACCTTCAATTTGTTGACATTTTCTACAGGATATGTCCTAATAACACATTCCATTAACAGCGCAAGTCAGTCCGACTTATTGCCAGTTGCAAGTGTGGTTACAGGTTTTGGTTGAACGCCTTGCTGCTGGAGCCAGGGTTGTATTCATTCCGCTAAACAAAACGCTTTAATGCAATACGTTGAATCAAATGGAGGTTCTATTGGATACATTTAGGGTAATATTAAGCCAAACACATGTTTTAGTTGGTTATATTTGCATCTGTTGATAAAACGTTTTGCAATTGAAACGTTTTATTCTCCATAATAAACAAGCTTCACACAAAGTAGGTCCCTCCAAATTTGACTATTCGACGACGCCGGCATTTACTTATTACCAGGGTTTGGTCAAAATAAACTTTTCGCAAATAATTCCGAATTCAAAACAACACCGAACTTGAAGAAATAAAAATCCTAACGGTCCGTTTGAACAAGTTGCAGGTGAAATCATAACGGTGCGTTTTAATAACGCCCGTAGCCTAATCTTCAGTTCAGAAAGAAGGAATTCCTTTTGTTTTGAAAGCGCTTGTGGTATGTTTCAAAATTCCTAGTTCCAAATGGTTTAGTACGACGGTACAGCTGAATACACCCCAGTTGATAATAGACCATGTGGCACACATTTTTAACCAATGAGAGCACAGTGCGCCTGTCAGCTAACGCTTTATTCGAATGTGTTTAAGTCGTAGATCTAGTGCATGTTGTGGGGCTACCAGCCCTGGTCCTCGAGTGTCATTTTTGAGTGTGTTGTACTCACAGAACACCTGTATGAAAGGGAATTATTTTACTAGTCATGCACAGACCTCCCATCCTATCATCTCCAATCCAATAATTTTCTCTAAAAATATGTCTATATGTCAATCAATTCTCTGGGACTGTTTATCCAGCAAACTATCGACCTTTCACCCATGTAATTAATTGTGAATGTATTTGGATGTATGATTTAAATAAACTGTTTAATCTTTTAAGACCAAGTGGTCCAAACCCAGAGAGCCGGCAGGTAAGATCTGTAAATAAATCTTGATATCTTCTGGTTAAAATGTATTTTGCCTGGTGATGGACTTCAGTCAGGCTTTAGACGGGATACTTGAAAACTACATCCAGAAATTCAGTGTCGTAGTGTACATGCCCTTATAGCCATACAATCCATAAACAACTACCCTGTTATCATACTGCTTGTCTGAAAAGGGTATACGTTTAATAAAAACATAGGAAGAAACTAAACATTACACTCTCAAACAGAGTAAAAATAAATACATTCACTCAATTTCCTAAATTATTACCTTTATTGTGACACAACATTGAAATAAAATCAAGTAAACCCAGTTTCTCTGTAGTGCTTTGTGTGCAACATTCATTGAAAGTGTCCTTTAACATCCATGATGTAGAAGTCATAGCTCAGTCTCATCCATAACCACTAGTACCATACCTCTTACATACCAAAAGCTCTGGAAAGTACATGCAACATTTAGGCTTTCACACAAAATCATCCCTGACAGAGTATTTCATTGTAAGACAAGCTTTTCAGTGCTGAAAAAAAGGTGGTAGATGGCATATAAATAAGTCACAGGAGATTTCTGGGTTGTAAAATCATGACCAGCAGAAAGCTAAAATAAATATTGTATTTAGAAATATGGAACGTTATGTGCCTTAGTATTCATAAAGTCACCATCCTTTAATAATAATGCTAGTCAATGCCAACAAAACCATTCCAGGATTATTTTTGCCAGAACAATAATACAAACCTTTTGAAAAAAATAAAGTAAGGATTAATGTATTGTTTTGGGAATTTACAGTTGTTTTTGGATCTAAATTTAACACACAAGGTTGTAGTTCAACATTAGAAGTATCACTTCACTAGGTGGCCCTCATAATAGTCCAACAATATTAGTGAGAGGGTTTTGCAGATGAAAGAGAAGCACTATCATTAAGTGAATGTTGAGAAGCAAAGCACATTGTCTACACAGTGCCTGAACTGCAAACAAAAAAGGATTCTAACAATAGATGTACATTCTATATAATTCAGTCCATCTATAAATTGAAAGATTAAAAAAGAGAAGAGGCATTTAGCATTTTCTCATTCAATCATCAGTTCTCTGAAGTCCATAATACTTGTTCAGTTTAAATATGACACCATAAATATTGACAACAAGTAATATTAAAGAAGACCAATCCCAAGGTCAATGCCAAGGCATAATAATAATAATAACACTAATAGCATAAAATGTTAATGTTCTACACCGAGATCAATGCAAAATTGTCATCCAGACAGCTTTTGAATGAGAACCCACACCGCAAACAAAATAAGAAAAATAAATAAATGTAATAGCTTCAAGCCCAATTAAAAACTAAAAGCTGGCCACAGCACCATTAAGAAATTCAGGGTTGTTTTGACCTAAGGAATCTAGATAAACACTTATTAATAAATACCAAGTAAACTTTGCCACAGCAAAACAAAAACTGATTTTCTACCAAGTAAATTAATTATATTTGATTCTACACTGTTTTTCCAAGTATTGGTGAGGCACCCACAAAACTAAAAATGTATTGATGTGTAAACATAGTAGTACCACAATTACAGAACTGACAAGGCATTTTTAGGAATCTTCCATTTTTGAATTCAAGCCCCTTCCAGTCTATTTATGATTTAACGACTGATCATCACAGTATGTCTAATAACTCAATGTGGGCTTATTTAATTAAAAAACTCCAATATACCCATATGTTTTGTCTAATTTGCTGGGTGAGAATAAACTGCACTTCATTTTACACACACAGCCTTGTTTGGCTGAGATCTTACACAAAAGGGGCATTATCATACATTTCTGAGTAAAAAAATTTAACGTTAATTATCATTATCAAGATATTATTATATAAAAAAAAAAAAAGTAAGAGCGACAGCTTCATTAGTTCCGACAACACATGCCACATCGGTGAGGAACAAGACTAAAACAATCACCCACTGTGTTGGGTTTAGTGTAAAGACTTCCTTAAGTGAGCCTAATATTGTCACCAAAACCATTTATCCTTTCGATGAACTTTGCATTATAACACTGACAGCTGTTATAGGAACACTGAACGTGTAGGACTGAACAGTGTCGGCAGAACCTCCACAGCCTGAATGAGGTAGAGGAATGTACAGACACAGATGGTGTGGCACAGGGGGGGGGTTTCTGAAGGAGGAGTGGGGGCCTGAGGGATGCTCGGACTCACACCTCTCCAAAGTTGGTATGGCCCGTGTCCTTGGCATGTTCCCGGGCCTCCTTCTGTCCAACCAGGCCCGTCTGACAAACCATGCAGCGCAGGGCAAAGCGGTTGACGTCCGTGAACTGCCGCTTCCTCCGCGCCTCATCCGCGAGCTCCAAGGCCTGGGCCAGGATGACGTCGTCCGCGGTGGAGAAGATGGTCTGAGGCGGGGCGTCGGAGCCGGGGGTCTCCTTCTGCAGCGGGTCGTAGTGGATGCCGTCATAGATGAGCAGCACGCGCTTGCGGTAGCCGGCGTCTTCGCCGAATCGATCCACGCGCACCGTCTGCGTGTCCACCACACAGATCTCGCACCGGTAGAACTTGGCCAGGATGGACACCTCGATGGCCCCGCCCCAGGTGTCGTCACGCCGGATCCACGCGCAGTACTCCTCGTTGGTCTTTCCCAGCACCGCCTCGGAGTACGCCGCGGAGTCACCCGACACGATCCGGGTGATGAGGCCTCGCATCTCAGGGGCGCAGGCCGGGTCGTACACGCCCCCCTCCACCACGTAGGACACGCTGGTGAACAGGCAGGAGTTGTCTGCTGGGACCACCCGTCTCGCCAGCACCGGCAGACACTCGGGCCGCGGACCCTTGGTCACAGATGAATTTGTGGTCTGCGTCTTCATCTTGTTCTTCTCCTCTTCGACGATCAGAGTGTCTCCTGGAGCAAACGAGTGACGTTCAATTGCACAGCTCAGAATACATCACATACGTGTATTCAAGCATTCCTTGGAAAATACAATTGTGCTGGTCAATGTTGGGTCATTGCATTTAGGCACCGCTCTCATTGGGGGTTTTGCTTGCAGAGCAAATCGTTAGGACACTAAATTAACTAGGGAGTGAGTGGTTTAACACACTAATTCACTCCCCTTAGACAGAAAGCAGTACTAACCAGGTGGAGGCCGGGTCGATGGAAAATATAGCGTGTAATAAATGTAATCCACAACAAAAACAAACCCCTATCTAAATGTAAGGAGTAATGTAACTGGTGTAACACCCCCTGATGCTGGGTGGGGGATACGGGGAAACCCTAGACTGGTCATTGACTGCCACTCATTAGTGTAGTTTCCTGTATGTGCCACTTATTCAACTTAAAAGTAAGACTGTTTTTCACAAAAGTATGTCCCTGCCAATTTTCTGCAATCTTTTGGAAACTACAGACTAAGGGCTTAAACAACCCCAGCACAGAAGGTTAAGTGATGTCATTGAGTGACATCTATGCAGCCGAGTGAAAAATAAAACGTAATTAAACAGCGTGACATGACAGCATACCTGATTTGATTGGGTAATCCTTGAGGTGAGCATCTCCATTTCGCAGGTCCAGGCTAGAGGGTGGGTAGCCAACCATGATCTTCTGTACATCACAGGGAATACCGGTCAGTTCCTCCACCTTGCTCTTCAGCTCCTGCACACATGACTGGTGGGTCAGACCCTGCATTATGTGGCTCCCATTTTTGGTTTTGCAACGCAGGCGCAACATCCTTGGGTCCTTTAACTGTGAGGGGGGAAAAAAGCACAATTTAACAATGTAGGTTGTGTACAAATAATGTAGCATATGCTCAGTCATTCAAACTAAGAAACATGAATGTAGCTACGGTTGCAAGATATTACGTTTAATTTCTAAAGGACGAGGGATTTGTTTAATCACAAAGGTTGGTAATTAAACTTTTGGTGGGACAAAGTCATTTCTATCCACCTGCAGACATATGCTTGATCAGTGGTTCACTCCAGAGCTCAAAACTAGACGTACTGCGTTTAAGCTCAACCTCAACAGGAATGAGTTACTCTTCTTCCAGTGGAAGATGGCCAGCCTGCTTCAAGACCTCTCCATCACAATTGATAACTCCAAGTTGTCCCACTCCCAGAGCACACAGGTCCTGGACAACACCAAGTCATTATCCACAAACAAATAATGCAGGCACTACTGCAGGTTGATGGTCTACAACATTCATAGAGTACAACCTTACCTCTTGAAACAACACAGGTACTAATCACGCATTTGTCATCTCACATATGGACTAGGGATTCCAAGTGTTTTTGGTGAGCCAGGCTCTTCTGGCTCTGTTCACCTGAAAGAGCTGACTGATTTGCCATTTAAATGCCAAACAATGAAGAAAGTAGAAAACTATGGAGGACCAATTGGCTCAACATTAAATAATAAAATAAATAATGAACTTAATAAATATTATTTTAAGTGGCACATTATTATGAAGTTGTTTTTATAATAGTTAGTTAAAAAAACAAATATGATTTGCGAGTTTCAAACACGGGTGTAAACAGAGGAGATAATCTCACTTAAAAACAGATATCATAGCATACATAACATGCCATTAAACTGAACAAAAATCGAGTTTTTATTTTACACCGAGTACCAATTTGGTGGTGCAGCCTGTGCCAAAACATTGAACTACGCTATTCGTTTAACATACTCATTTAATGCAGTTGCATTTTCTATGTTTGTGCCGTTGCCATAGCTAGTTAGGCAACATTTTTCAACCCTTGAGATATATTTTCTTTCATTTTAAGTAGGTTTGTAGGCACCCACACAGTAACCATGCTGTTGTGTATGTGGGACAATATCTAGGTGCCACTCGTTAGCTAAAAGCAGACTTATTCGTTAGCAGTTGCAGTGTTTAATCAAACTAAAATAGAAAAGTCATTAAGCATTTAAACACAATTGATCTATGTATTCAAGTAATGTACAATAATACCTACAGAACCTGGAAGAAAACTGTTCTGGATGTACGAGGCACGCCTGTTGCCTCACGTATAGCACAACTCACTCACCTTTCTTTGGAGTCGAAAAGTTGGCGATCTGGATATTGCGCATGTCAATATCACAATTTAGATAATAACCTGATTAATGTCACACTACCAAATTAACACACGTGACAACACTGGTATCCTGCCGTAGTCTGGCTGCCCCTGCCGCATGTCAGGATAAAATAAGGGATATTTGTGTCCAGCTATTAAACTAAATGACAGAAATATGCAGAAATCTATGGCAGAATTTTTGTGTGGAATAACTCTACCTGCATATACTCATACTTTGTTGCTGCATGAAAAGCAACTGAAACGGGAGTGCTGAGAAGAGCCCTTTGACAGTGTGACCGCCCATCGCCACTCGTTTGGTGAAGGATGCAGTAGGTGCTTACATATTTTGCTCTCGATCTGACGGACTCCAAAACAGAACATGTGTTTGAGAACGGTGGTATCATAATGGGCATGCATGCAAAGTCAACATTTACATGGTCCCCAAGAAGAATGCATACAGGCTCCTGAATGCTGTTGCACACCCGTCTCCTCTATTGTTCAGCCTGTGCATTCCACCCTACGGCTCTGCATTGTGAGCACATACCACCAGTATCTAGGCCATTATCAGTACACAGGGTCTAACGCATGTTTTGGAAAAGGGGTCCCCAGCCATGTAATTAAACCACTGCATCCACCTGTACAGAGCTTGCAATCTTAAACCCAGTTGAACTAGAAAAACCCTCAACTGTACCCACGCACACCATTTACTTCACGTGCTGATACTGAATCAGGTACTACAAAGTGTAGATTTGTTTTCCAACTAGCAAGCCACAAGAGTATAAGTAAACCTAGCCGGCCAGATTGTCCGGGGACAGCGTTAGCATTTCAAAACATTTAAAAAACAAACATATGGCCCAAAGTTACAGCATGCCAACACTGGGTTGGGTTAGGGCAACCTTTTAGGCCACAAAAAAGGAATGTGTTTGACCAAGGCCAAATTTGTCGGCTTTGTCAAGTGTGGATGATAGTTTGCCAGCTGGAACTCCATATTCTTGTTCTAAACAGATTGGAGAAATCATGGTATCGTCATAGCTGGCAAATATGTGACAAGACAAGTTGTGTGTTTGTGATGCGGTTCTGCAGACCATCGTAGTACTAAGCTGTAATTTGCCTGTATTTGCCCACCACTTGGCTTGCACAACTCTTGTCATTCTCCTACTCCGTTCATCAATCAAATGTTTTTCCTTACACAGGACTGCTACTGACTGGATGTTTTCGTGTTGCCCTATTCTCTGTAAAACCTAAACACAGTTGTGGGGAGCCATCTCTGAGGTACTGGAACCAAAGTTATTATCCAGTCCATCAAGCAGAATTGTGTGCTCAGCTCAAATAACATTGTTACAACACAAATCATACATATTCCAACTCCTTGGATAACAGTATCAGAAGCTAGACAGCAACTTCCTACTTCTAAAAAAAACACTGACACATCGTGGTTCCCAAATGATGCTGACGGCCCACATTTCAGCGTCTGACTCAAGGGCTATCGCAACCATTTCTTTGTTCTATGCCCACTTAAAGTATTTCTGTGCTGGCATAGTCATCAGTTAGCAAGTTGCTAACTATAGCTACTTACGCTACCCTGTTGATATCCTTTTCTGGAAGCTTGAAGACGAACTTGATACATGGCTTCAGTGAAACACTGATAAACAACCTTATTTAAGAATCAGCAATACTATTACATGCAATTAAAACTGATACTAAGTTGCACTTGGTAGCTTCAAATCAAACGTTACCCAGCCAAGTGATTTGCTTGCTAAATCCAAGGCTAATGTTAGGTAGCCGGCTAATGTGAGCTGGCTAAGTATTTTACATTTAATAGCTAACCAGACCTTTTGGAAATATTTGTTACATAGCTAACAGTCAAACTTAATTAACCGAATACATTAATAACGTACAAATCATTGATTTCCTTACCTGATCAAATGGTATCCCTGTGTCGGACAATAAGTATTCACTGACAGTCTGTAGTGTGTAGAACGTCGCGTGTTGTTTGTAACGTCATTACCACACAGTTATGACGTATACACGCAAGCTTTTTCGCGTTCTAACTACATAGGATTAACCATTTGTAAAAAATAAAAGCAGTATTCGTATTCTAATATCTTTGATTGTTTCAACCACTGAGATATATATTAACAACAACTCAACGAATGAGAGATAATAATTTTTGAATGATCATCCAACTGGGTATTCCAAGAAGGAACTAACAACCTAGGTCTCTTGGTGCACACAGATTGCACGTCTTTTGTCTCTTCTGTTTCTGGGAGCCGTAGATGTTGCTGCTTGCCCTTGTATTTCTCTCACCAATCCAGCAGAGGATGGTGTTCGAGGAAGGCATTGGCGCCTTTGAATGAGAAGGGCCACAATGACTTTCCCCAAATCTTCTAGGAATAGTCTCCTCTTAAAGAATTTAGTCCAGCCTGGATTCACCTCCGTCCATTTTGTAAGCGGACACATGTGAAATGTTAAAGAACACCACCATGGGCTTTATGTCTGTATAGTAACTTGTGAAAACTTCTATCAAAGCATTGTTTTAACTTATCACACTTGAAAAATATTTACATATCTAAATGCTTAGAATTGCCTGTCTTATTATTATGGTGCAAATAAAACAATCTGGTAATAGAAAACAAGTAAACGAGACTTGAAAGACCATAAGTCCTCCCTGATTCTCCCAGCGAGATCCGTGCACAAAGTCGTCATTAAAGGCACATTCTTCTTTTTCTTCGGGCAGTAGGACACCAGTGTGTGGTTTTCTGTTGGGGAAAGATTCTGTTGAGGAAAGGTTCCCGTGGAGGTTACCAAGAAGCAAAGTGAGATGTGTGTGCTCAAACACATGTGGGTGTCTGGGAGAGGTGTTCATCTGACGGGGCTTGTGCCAGAACTCAATTTTATAGACTAATTGTAGGCTCACCCATTCATATCTAATGACCTGTCATTATCAACATAAACATCACAGGTGTACAAAAGTAAAATAAAACACCCAAAGTTTATGAAGATCATCAACATGTATTATGTGTTTTCAGATGCCGTTTGTGGACAAAGTATTGACAGACTAAATGAACTACACTTTTCAGAGATTTGATGACAACACTACAGAAGGGCAGCTAGTATTTTAACCTTGCAAGAGCCTGAGTGGGCGCATAGCTGAACTGTCAGTGCAAGACATTCAATTGCAAATGTGTACAGAAATGTGAACAAATGTTTACGTATTATGTACATTTTATTCAAATTGGTTGTTATGAATGCTGCTGTAGTGGGAACTGGCACTAATGCGAATCAACAAACTCAACATACCTTCAGTTCCAGCTCCTTGTAAGGACATTTTCTTAGTAAAAAAATGTATAGCTTGAACGCTTGAAACCCTCGACATAGTAATGTGTTTGCCAAATGAAACCACAATACAAACCACTGACAAAACAAAAACTGAAATTAGCACTATTGGTTATCTGATGCTTCTCAGTACCCCCAGGCAAATTATTTGTCTTAAACACAGAATATGCCCACAAGAGATTACAAGAGATTTTTTAGGGCTCTGGCAGTGCTCCTTACGTTCCTACTTGCACAAAGAACAATATACTGGTCCTGCTGTATATCAGGAGGTATCTCCTCCATGCTCTTGCATCTGAATGGGCTACAGGTACTGCCTCATGTTCCCCTTTTTGTGGGTTGTCGGGTTTTTGCCTCTTCAGTGCACTTGTTGTCCCTTCATTCGCACTAAAACAGGTTACATTGATTCACAATCGCTTATGCTTCCTAACTAGACAGACTGATATCCATTAAGTTGAATTCACTTGGTGTTATACTGCAATGAATTGTTCCCTTAATTCTTTCTTATTTTATCTAGGCTAGTTCTACACTGACCAAATACAGAAGAATATAATCTAAAATGATCCTATGTTTACATACACCACTCTGCAGTCTTAAGCCGTCTGATAAGCTTCTTTAAAGTTATTTATCTTTGCAATTAGTGCTCATAAAACCGCTATATAACATTTTGGCCACACAGTCAAAATACATAACACAAAAGCTAAAATAATTGGTTTGTCCTGCAGTCAGGACTAGTGCCTTCAACGCATGTGCACTGCAATATGAGTTTGAATCTGTTCCACTGAAGAAAGCCTCCCCTCTGTCCTTCCAAACTTTCCTGTCAATATAATGAAAATAAATGCCTCAGAAAAAAGTAACAGAAATGTATTTTGCTGTTCAAAAGGTAAATGATATCTGAAGAGATGGCTATATACCTTAGAAGATATAAATTACTTTTTGGATAACATATGGAATTCTTTTTACTTTGTTTTTGTATTCATAATAGTGTTATATAGTGGTTATAATAGCAAATAAACACTTATTTCCCTAGTAAATTCCTTTACACAGTTTTCCCAGGGGTCCTAAGACAGCTGCAAAGTGACCCAGACGGACTCTGAAAATATACAGCAGGGTGATAAATATACAGCAGAGTGTGACAGACACTAGGCTGTGGATGGTGACTTTTAAGTCACTTAGAAGCGGACACCGCTACTCTTATTGTCTTGGCCTTCATTGGTGAGTCCTTCACACAGGGAGTCCTTTGAACAGAAACAGACATCATTAATATATTTCTTACCTCTTCTAAGTTTCTAATTTTATCACCTGTCATTACACATGTCTATACAGTTTGACCAAAGCAAAGAATGTACATCTTACTACTAGTTTTGCATCAATGAATCTCTGTTACTTTTTGAGTTACACCATCAATAAAAAACAAATGATTAGTACTTTTAGTAATTGAAAGTGAAGATAAAGCATCATAGTCTATGGAAAGGGGTAGGTTTTTATTTAACCAACCAACTGAAGAGCAGCAGTTTTCAATGCAGCAATTAAAGACTTATCATTTAATTCAATGTCTCAGTATGTTACATAGTTAAAATGAAACCCTTGGGTTGGCTGAACCTGTTCTATGCTGATAGTGGTTACCCATGGTTGTGTAGGACGCGTGCCATGTCTCAAGATGTTCATGGTTCAGAATGAATCAATCATGTCTCAAGATGTTCATTGTTCAGAATGAATCAATCATGTCTCAAGATGTTCATTGTTCAGAATGACGCATGTTGTTCGGTGCATTTAACAAATAAAAAGTGTTTTCACTTCTGCAGAAAAATGTAGCTAAAATACTCACAGCAAACCACTTCCTATACGAGGCTTTGACAACACAGACAGACAGGGACATAAAAAAGGAAAACACAGAAAGAGATGGGGAGACTAGCTGTAGCGCAAAACCCACAACAGACCACAGCAATCCAACACAATGCACCACAACAGCAACTGTGAATATGCATTTCCAGATATTTACATAGATTACTATTTCTAAAGTGAAACGTTGTACAATGCATTTTTCTCCATATGGATTAAACTTTTACTTTGACAAAGTGGAGTAGGTTGTGTAGATCAGTAAAAAAATAAAATATATACACACGCTACCGTTCAAATGTTTTGAGCCACTTTGAAATGTCCTTGTTTTCCATGAAGACATAGACCAAATGTGTTTGAATAGGAAAGATAGCAAAATGAATAGGAAATATATTAATTGACAAGGTTAGAAATAATGAATATTTAATTAAAATAATAATTGTGTGCATTGCTTTGGTCAAATAATCCTTTTTGCAGCATTATAGCCTTGCAGACCATTGGCATTGTAGTTGTCAATTTGTTGAGGTCATCAGAAGAGAATTCACACAATGGTCCGGGAAAGCACCCCCCACAAGTTGGATTGGCTTAATGGGCACTTCTTAAGCTGCTCCCACAACAGCTCAACAGGGTTGAGATAAGTAATGGCCTTCCATCTACCAGATCCCTTTTACACTGCACAAATCTCCTACTTTACCACCACCAAAGCACACCCAGACCATCACACGGCCTCCAGGCCATTACACTGTGAAGCACTCTTCCAGCATCCTTTTATTTGATCACGTTGTTCGCGATCCAGACACTTCAAACCTACCCATGACCCTTTGTGTGAGTTTCTTGGCATTTTCTCACATGAAATAGCCTTAATTTCTCAGAAAAAAAAAGACTGAAGAGTTTCAGTATATTGCTGATGGCCAGGACAACTGCCCTCTGTCCCTAGCTATGCTGACGCGAGGAGAGCTTTAAGAACAGTGAGCCTTCTGCAGTCACCAGGGCCGTATGGCATTCCAGGCGGTAACCAGCTAAGGGAGCTTTTCACCTCTATATACAACCTCTCTCTGACTCAGGCAGCAGTCCCCACATATTTCAAGCAGACCACCATTGTCCCTGTACCAAAGAAACTCTCCATCCCCTGCCTTGATGACTACCGCTCTGTAACATTGACCTCCACCATCATGAAGTACTTCAAACAGCTGATCAGAACCCACATCTGCTGCACCCTTTCCTACACCTTGGACACCCTTTAATTTGCATACCGCCCATTTCCCACCTGGAAAAGGGTAACACATACACAAGGATGCTGTTTGTGGACTAGAGCTCAGCATTCAACACTACTATGCCAGTTAAGCTTGTTCCCAAGCTCAGGAACCTGGGCATTTGCAACTGGATCCAGGACTTCCTGACGATTATGTGGTGAGAACGGGCAACCTCACCTCCTCTGCACTGACCCTGGGCATCGGACCCCCTCAGGGCTGGAAACTCAGTCCCATCCTGTACTCCCTGTTCATGCATGACAGTGTGGCCACACACAGCTCCAACCGAAAGTGTTCATCAATGATGAGCTCACCTGATCCAGGCAAGAAGAGGCAGTGGCAAAAACCGCCCAAAAGCACCTATAGTTACTGAGGAGACCCAAGAAGTTTGACATGTCTGCAAAAACTCTAACCAAATTTTACAGGTGCTCCATTGAGAGCATCCTCTCAGGTTGCATTACTGCCTGTTACGGCAGCTGCTCCGCTTCTGGCCACAAAGCCCTACAGATGGTAAAGTCAGTGGAGCAGTGGAGCACATCACATGCCAGGCATCTACCACACACAATGCCTTTGGAAAGCACAGAACATCATAAAAGACTACAGCCACACATGCTATGGTCTGTTCAAACTGTTGCCATCTGGTAGACGTTATCTAAGCATCAAACAAGTTTCACTCCAAGACCATAAGGCTCCTCAACCAGTAACACTGATCTATTGATCACATAAACACTTCATATGCTCTGGTCACATTCTGTGTACATTTATGCATTTATATATATGCAAATTTGTATGTATCCATTTAACAAAAGTTAACAAAAGTTAAAAGTTAACAAATTTGTATGTATCCAAATATATTTAAGATTTCCATTCATATGGTGCATATCCCCATTTCTATAGGATTTTGTTTCTTCTTAAATATGTGTGCCATGTTACAATAATAACTTTTTTCAGGATGACGCTTGTTATCCGGTGCACTGAAAAACAAAAAATCTTTGACTTTCAAGAAAGTTCTTTGTTTCTGGTCATTTTCGTCTTGTAATCCATAACCCTGTAGCCCATATTTGCTGATGCTACAGATACTCAACTAGTCTAAAGGCCACTTTATTTCTTATTGAATCAGCACACCAGCTTTAAACTGTGCTACATAATTGCAAAAGGGTTTTTAAATGTTCAAATAGCCTTTCAAAATTATAAACTTGGTTTAGTAAACACAACGTGCTATTGGAACACAGGACTGATGGTTGCTGATAATTGGCCACTGTATGCCTTTGTAGATATTCTATTACAAATCTGCCGTTTCCAGCTACAATAGTCCTTTACACCATAAACAATGTCTACACAGTATTTCTGATCAATTTGGTGTTATTTTAATGGACAGAAAAGGTGATTTTGTTTCAAAAACAAGGACAGGAACAAGTTACCCTTTCGAATGGTAGTGTATTTGAATACCTTTTTAGATAATAATAATCTGTGTAATCAGGGCAACTACATGTGAAGCCTGTAATAGATGAGTTTAATTAGCAACTGCAAGTGATTCTATTCACCAGGCATAATTGAGTAAACCAGGTCAATGGTGCTGTTGTTTTGGACAGGAACGGTACTGTGCATATTCAAGCTGAAGACAGACAGCCCATGAATAAAAGAATAAACGCCATGCATGTCAATACAAACATATTTTGGAGGATAAAAAGAAATATGAAAAGGGAAAGGGTCCAAAAAACAACAAAACATGCCTTGTTGTCATCGTTTGTCTGGAATATCAAGTGGAGTTCATGGGGATATGAAAGGACACTAAAGATAAGCAGGGTATGACAAAGTCACATTCAGTAAGAAGTTCCCATATTTTTATGCAGCCTTATTTTCACTCTTTCTGTGCCTGAAACATATTCATTCTATTTAGGTTTTTTACATTCACGACTTGCTATGACCTACATTACATCATGAAAATGTGTCTAAGCATGTTATAGAACATTCCAAACCAATTCATATTGCATCCAAATTCTCATTCTGGATCATTTCTCTGTACTGACATTCTCAGACACATAATCAAATTTCATTTGCATATTTGCATTGTTTATAAAATTCTTTTGGTTAAATATTCTTCCTTGAGTCTGTAACTATTTTGACATTACTCAGAAAAACATCCTGATATAAAATGAATTGAGGGTTATAGAGTGCTTTACAAGATGCTTAGACATCATTGTTTTTGTAACAAAACATGTTTGAGGGATAACTGAAAAGCACAGAATGAGTCTAAATTAGGCCATAATGAAAGACTTTCCCCTTTCAATGAAAAGTGATTACTTAAGTGGGCGCCATCGATTCCTGAAACTAACTTGGCTTTGCTGTAGCACCCCTTCTGGCATCTCAGGGAGCCAGGGCAGGTTGCCGACACTGTAGAGCCTGGGTCGCTTGAATTGGTCGCGACTGGACAGGGGGGTGTAACTATTCCGCCGGAGGAGGGTGGGAGCTGGCTCCCTCAGGACCTTATCCCAAAAGGTGATGAGGAAACGCCAGGTGCATAAAACAAAAAAGAGACCCGGGCTCAGACACAGGGTTACTGGGACAATAACCCCAAACACAGCTACCACACTCCTGGACCAACCACTGAAAGTGAAACCAAAAATGTAAAAGATTTCAATGAAAAAATTCAATAAACAAAATGCTTCAAAGGGAAAAGGTAATGGCGCCTTCACAGCCCAATCAGGGTCAAGAAATTGTACAGCAGCCAACAATCCATATAGTAAAGACATGCAATGAAACAGTATGAATGCATCTCTTTACATTTCTCTCTGCCTCTTTGGTCCCTGGGCAAGTGGTCAATGGACGTTGTAGTACAATATATACAGTAATACATAATCCCACTACTAATGTCACCAGACAAAGCAAGTTTGAGAAAAAGAGGCTCCGTGTTCAGGCTGTAAAGTACGGGGATGCAGGGATGCCAGAAAGCAGAAAGGCCTCTGAGGATAACATGCCACTTTATCCTGCTTGGATGCAAACTGCATTTCGTCGTACCGTTCAATGACAATAAAGTTGAATTTCAATCTAAGTACTTACAAGTGGTCGGTCGCGATGTGTGTTAACTGCCTCCACGTTAAGGTGAAATGTCTCCACTTTACAGCCTGGGGAAAGTTGCAGAGCTAAATGTGTGAGCTACAAGTGGTTATAGTGGGACTCCGATTTGAACATAACATTGTCAGGACAACGCATTCTCGTTAACGTGTAGAGCACACATACTTACCATAGGCAACAGGGGTTAGCTTGAGAACCGTGTGCAGTGGACATTTCAGGTAGGGCAGTTCATCTGTGTGAGACAAAATAAAGGTGAAATGACCTCTGGGGTTTTGGCGACACCAGACAGTGCTCCATGCGCTTCGTGCTCACATACCAGCACTTTTGTCCAGAAAGTAGGCCAGCAGGCAGCGCATGACCGCCTGGTGACAGACGACCAGCACGTTGCCCTGCCTCTCCAGCTCCATGATGACCGGCTCCAACCGCTGCACCAGGTCCTGGTAGGACTGAATGGAGGGCCAGGTTACATGCAGCCTTAATCAGGCCAAGGTCAGAAAAGAGAAGGGTTCTTGTGGTAAGAGAGTAGAAGCTCACCTCTCCCCCTGGGTAACGATAGTGGTACTTGTCCTGGTCCCTCAAGGCAAATTCCTCTGGAAAGGACTTCTGGATCATATCATAAGTCATCTCCTCACACACACCCTGACAGAGGACAGCAGAGAGTGAACTGGGAATAAGCCTCGTCAGGTTATATGGGATGATACAATTCATTCCTCTGTGCCAATTTCGGAACTGACAGCATCTATTTCATTGAGGATCTTCCACTGTTCGTAAGGCACAATCAGCTCTTCAGCGGTCTGGATGGTGCGTCTTAGCTGGCTAGTCCACACCTTCAGGTCTGACAGTTTATGCTCCTCAATGAAACTCCGCAAAGCGCGGGCAAACTAGAACACAGGAAAGACAGCACCCGCACAGAAGGAAAAATAATGAAAACAGCGTCAATCCCGCAGATTTTACAGTCACAAACATGCTAGGAACTGTTTAAGAGAGACTCATAACTACACTGCCAGATAACACGTTTCCATGTGTTTCTCTTCAGTTATTTTAATTCATGACATTTGTAGGGTCCATGGACTCAAAGGTCAGTGCTATGAATTGCTGCCTGCCTCCCTCAGAGAGGCCCGGACCATCATGGAGGAGACATACCTGTCTTCCCCGCGGGGACAGTTCCGAGTCACCGCCGATACGGCCCTCCACGTTGTGACCGCTCTCGCCGTGTCGGCACAAGTAGAGAGAGTGAGAGTGCACTTGGATGTTCATAAGGTAGTACACTATCTTACTCTGGATGTAGTCCTGCACCCGGTTCACGAGGAAGCGCCGTCCCACATTCTCCACCTTGATAAAGGATAGGTCCCTACGGCAGCACAGTCACACTATTGGCTGACTGTATTCTGTCTTCTCTTGGTGGCTATGAGGTGAATTATTGCAGCAAATCCCAGTGTGGGGAATTACATAGACGGTGAAATGTGGATCACATTCAGGTGGATCACACCTAAACACAATGTTAGCTGCCATCATTGGTTCTGGTTTTACTGTACAAACTATAATTTTACAGGGATCGATTAGTTATGCAAACGCAAATTGATGTCACTGCAAACATTGAAAGGGTGCAGTGGCATAACATGTTATTAAAAATGAATAATTGGAATTGCTTTATTGCTAAAATGCCAACCTATCGCTTTAAGGTTTTGAGAACATTAAAACAAAAAAGTTACGTTGACTTGACAAACCAAAACACCTCTGAACGGTCAAGTCTTCATTACTCATTATGTTTAGTAACACAATGTTGTACCGTTAGGTTTGAAATATCTGGTAAATACGTAGGCCAAAATGTAATAATACACTACAAGAACAGTCCTTGACAAAAGTTGAGACAATTATAACGCAACCCATTAAGACAATATGCCTTGAATATTCTTACTTGTCGTAGTCATCAGGATCCAAAGGTTGGTATGTAACCTTATAACACTCTATGCGTTTTAGAAAATCATCCATCACTCTTTCTCTGTTTCTCTCTGGGTAATCTGGACTAGATACCTTCACCTCCTGTAAAAGGAAATACAACACATTGGCAAAGAGATAATAAAGGGTTGTGACATAACATATATATAGTTAGCATATAAATAGATTACAGATCTTGGCCAAAGGACATACCAGAATATTAGCAGCAATGATTTCTGGGTCGTCACACACAGACTCCACAAAGAACACCTGTCGGAAATGAAGCAACTTAAGCAGACTGAGCTAGTAAAATATACCGCCACCCCAAAGTACCCGTGTCAGTCTAAACATTCTATAAAACATACTATCAGATTCATCTTAATAATTGCATTTCTATGCCACTATGGCTATTTATAACATAGTGTTTTAAAAAATACGGGAAACAATAGGATGAATTTGCAGTCCCTCACCAGACCCTACTCTTCTCAAGTTAAATGTCTGACATTTATAATACATTTGTGGGTATTGATTTTGTTAACGAAATGTGCAAGAATATGGCTTACTTTGTGGGACAGCATCATTTTTGCAACTTACGTTACCTTAAAAGCATTCTCTTTCCCAAAATCCATAATGAGGTCTCTCCTCTCCCTTGTTGTGTTTGTTGCATCAAATACCTAATTAAAGGAAATAAAACATCACAAACCTGTTTGATAAATGGTAAATACAAAATTCCAGTGTAAATTACTTACAGCAATTTGTCCTCCTTCATCAGTAAGATATCCCTTAACATCTTCCAGGGCTACCAGAGCACACTGTCTGCAAAGAAAAGACACAATAGCGATTACACTTCTCTGCATCAAGGTGAGCAGGCATGCAAGACAAGCTATACTTTCTATTGCATATTTTGTCAGAAAGGCTGTAATTATTATTCTTAACTCAGTTGCCCTAACATAATAAGAGGCAGGAACTGGTGTGTAAACACTAATATATTTCCTAGTGAATTGGTTTTCATCGCAGATGGGTTACTTTTTGAGTAACAGATTCTTTCTTGACACACTCCAATATAGACCAGTTTTATGCAGAGCACTTGATATGATTGATCAGTGCACCATTACTCAATCACAGCCACTCTATAACTTCTGTGGAATGTTCTTTTTATTAGAACTTTTTTTAATTCACTGCCGGAACAATAGTCCTTCAAGAGTGAAGAGTATTATTACTTTTCAAATCAGAATTTGTAAACTATAAAAATAAAATAATTATTCATTGGTTGAAATACTCTTGCAAAGCACTGCATTTTGCTTGTTTATTAACCTTCATCTTAAATTTTCTATTAAATAGATTTTGTAAACATATTATATACATTTATGTAAATGTTATTACCCTGATTATTATTTGACACCGGCTGTTAACAAAGTATGTGAAAAACAATCTTTACTTTTAAGTATTTACTTCTCAACCAGGGTTATGGTCCATATGTTATGAGTTGTAGTGTACTGTTGGTTCACATAATAAACCTTGGCCCTTTAGTTAACTCCATTCATTTGGCAGACCTGTGTTTGACTTGCATTGTGTTGCAAATGTTTCATTGTTCAAAAAACTTTTTCCAGCTTTTGAATGAATGCCCTTAAAACATCAAACGTGCAAGGTAATTAGGATTAATGCATATGACTACTTGAATAGAGCAAATGTAACATACTTCCTTATTTCCATAGCTTCCTTGTTGTCATGTCTGAAGAAGTCATAGGACTTGTAAGCTTTGACGGCCTCTCTGCGGTAGACACCCAAGTTGAATACTACAAAGTGAACAGAATGGCAATAACAGTTAGGCTATGGCTTTGTCAATGTCTACATGGTCTAATGTGTTCTCATAAAAATGAGACCGCTTCAATGTAGGATCTGTTCAGTGGTGACCTAATGTTGTCGAGATACTATGTAACGCAGAATATAAAAACCTCATGTGAATGTTAAAGGGCCACAAAAAATATTGAATATTAACAAGTAATAGAACAACCAGTTACTAAAATCAATTATAGTTCCAAAAATGGCAGAACAGCTATCTTAGTGAACAGTGGATATTTTATAAACAAAGTTTATATTAGTAATTAGTTACAAAAAATTACTCAAATGAAACAACCAGATAATGTTTGGATGACTAATATGCAATGTGATGTTCGCAAAATGTATATTAATATATTCTAACAAAAAAGGTGAACCTTAGAGAGCCGTAGAATAAGAGAGCCGTGTTGGGTGTATTATATAATGTGAGGCAGAAACAGGACAAACGTCCAAGAACAAACAGAAACAAGAATATCTATATAAATTGTTAGACAAAAGCAACATCACAAAAACCAAGCAATAATGACGGACTAATTTGTTATTGCAAAGATCTATTATAAACTTTGTCTAAGTTGCTTTTCTGCTAGAAATTATGCACTTAGGAAATTATCTCATTCGTTGCTTTGAAAAAACAGATTAAATAAAAACAACAAATATTTTTAGGATGCACACAAAATAATGAATTGTGAATTAACAGTGTAAAACACTATCATTCCACTATGAATGCATATTTTAGGGACACTTTCTGAAAACCTGGCCCTTGTTTAAACACACAAGACCAAACAGACTGAGGGTCCACCAGCTAGTCTGTCATAAAAGAAGGTCTAGGATCCTCAAAAGCGAGGTTGTAGAGCAGCTGTTTTTACCCACTCACCTTTGGTTGGCACTCCTATCCAGTTGAGGTATCGGGTCAGTTTTTTGGACATGTAGGTCTTTCCCCTAGCAGGTAGACCAATCATGACTATCATTGTGGGAGAGTTGGTCATGTAGGATGCCCATGCTGAACAGAAAAACAGTGCGTTAGAATGGAACAAAGGGAGATCCTACTTTGTACTGCTTGACAATTATATGGGATAAAACATAGGCAAAGTAGGTAACCACACTGAAAAACTAGAAAATAAACTATGATGTAATGGAAAGAAGTACACCAAACCTCAAATATATACCCAGTAAAAGTATGTGTCCAGGCACAAAATAGAGGTACCATGAAATATCCAATGTGATTCGTCAATTTGATTATATGTGCATGAGTCTTGCGTCTCTGCAGATGCTTGATTAATTAAAGTGACTTGTCTAAGTCAGGCAAAAATGGTTCCCATTCACACAACACCAATGGGTGACATGTTTCAGAACTCTAGCAAAGTTAAAATGTGGTCTCTTTTAAAGGAAATTTCACAGTAAAACACTATTCGGGCAGTTTTCTTCAGTCTCCCTACATTACGAGTAATTGGTGGTGTTTCATACGTAATTATGCACGACAGCAGAATTTGTGACATTTCGCAACAGGAAAGTATAACCAATTGCATCATTGATTGATCGAGTTGGCAGACTGATCTAAAAATGTATTGAGTCATGTTTTGACCCAATTGTTGTGGCATCTATTATTTCAGATCGCATGATATGTTGATATGGTTGTCCTTGTTCAGCAAAGCCACTAAACATGTCTATAAAAAACGTACTTGCAACAACATTGCAGGATTGTCAGATGGGAGAAATGTACCATTCAGTAGTTGGCAGCAAAGTTGCAACTAGTTTTAGTGTTAACTTTCTTCTCTTTTTTTTTTTACCAGGAGATGGTTTTAGGAAATCCCTAGATTATTTTCCATTTCCCATTGTTTTGTCATGGTTTCTTTAATACTTATTATAAAAATATATAAATAAACAGTTAGTACTTAAATACAATAAACTAATCAAAATGTCAGAAATAAATGTAAAACAACACCAGTCTAGCCAGCTGTATGATTCAAAACAACCTGAGGTAGTTCTGCCTGTAGTTCTAAGGTAGACTGCAGTAGAATGTTGGCTTCCTGCTCCTGGCAATGACTGAGCACACCTCTCCTGTGTTAAAGACTTTTCTATGGGAGGTTTATCAGCAACCTACTTACAGCATTTCTTTTCGTTCACTCTGACCTCTGATTTCTTGGCATCGGCAGAGATGGCTGTGCCAGACTCTCTCTGAATGTTGACTGTTGTTGACATGATGAAGGTATGACTTGTTGTGTTGGCTCCCAAAGAGTCTAGAAGAGCGTGGCACCAGACAATCTGAAACATTGTCAATTCAATTGGAATACATTGGAATTAAATTGGCCTACCTAAACTCTTAGTTACATTTGATACTTTACGATGGATACAGTTTATTTTTAAGCAGTCAGCTGTTTCTATAATTATTTTGAATCATCCTACATGATTATTATTGCTTATGAAAGTTCTGTAAAGGGGGTGTGGTAGAAATCTTATGGATCTTTTGAATCCAATGGCAAAATCCCGAAAATAATATCATTATATAAGATTCATTCCAATAAGTGTTTCTATAAAACGGATCCAATCCGATCAAAATAATATTATAGATTTTGTAGGCCATTAACGTTTCACCAGGGAAGCACAATACAGAAAAGTCACAACAGTTGTATTGCGCAGTCATATTTGCTCATAGACAATTATCAGAAAGGCACAATTCTTAAAACCAGGTATCACAATTCTATTCCGAAACCATTTAGCCTACCACACTGACGTAAACTAAATAGCTATATGGATTACATTTACAAGTGCAGAAGAACAGTGGTATTGTTGTTTTGCAACACGAATAATAGGGTTAGGCTATGAACATTAGTAGCCTGTTAAACTATTTCTCTTGCAGAAATAACAGAGGTATGCAAGGAACTCAAACGTTATTGTAATTTACCTGCAATATGCGAGCGGACGCTGCTATTACAACTGAAATGGCAGATCTGACGACCGATCACACGTTACCCAAACGTTCACCGTAGCCTATGAGGTATATATGTTATGCAGCAGCGCGACTGTCTTATGGGTGGACGCTGTCTTTACGCGGAGCTTGGTCGAAAGCGGAACCGGTTTATGCCCTTGCATGGAAGAAAAGCATACCCCTTTGTGTCAAAATGACCTTACCGTAATATTTATAATAAAGCTTTTCTGGCGGTGAAAATAATAACGCATGCAATTATCACCTTACAGCAATACAAACATCACTCATAATTAATAGTATAGTTTCCCTTTCAATAAGCAATTGCGTATATTGC
Organism: Novumbra hubbsi; assembly: GCA_016801125.1. NCBI lineage: Eukaryota > Metazoa > Chordata > Actinopteri > Esociformes > Umbridae > Novumbra > Novumbra hubbsi. The sequence goes on from JACXGK010000607.1 coordinate 96,729, forward strand.
ATTAGCCTCGCTATTTATTAATGTCAAAAAGACATGCAATGTCTCGTTTTATTCTCTGATGCCTTACATCAAACCTGGATGTTAAAATATCCTCTTTGTAGGCGAACTTGGCTTTAAGGTACAAGTTATAGAAACGAGTTCATCAAAAACTAAGCAAACAAAACATTCTTTATGTTAAGAATATTATATCCAATCAGCAACTCATAATGTGACTCAGTAGTGTGTATGCCCCTATCATGCCTGGATGCACACCCAACAATGTGTGAACATGCTCCCGATGTGGGATGGAGTCCTCGGGGAACTCTGGCCAATGGAGCTGCACGTGTTGGGCTGTAAGCACAGGTCCCACTAGAGGACGTCGGGTCCTCATGCCACACTCATGGAGTCTGTTTCTGACAGTTTGGGCAGAATCACGCACACCAGTAGCCTTTTGTAGGGATCTGGGCCCTGTCCAGCTGCTCAGCTCCTGGGATCTCCATGCTCTTAAGACTGTACTGAGAGACAAAGCTAAACTATGTATGTGCCATCCTGGAGGAGTTGGGTGGGCTGCAGGTACCGCCTCATGCAACTAGTAGTGGCTAGTAGAAGGACAAGCTAAAATAGAGGTCAGGAAGGATAAGGAGCAATTGTCTGTGGCAACCACCTGTCAAATCTTTCCCTTTTCAGTGTTGTCTTGCTGTTGCCTCTTCAGTGCACATTTTGTCCCTTTCATTTGCACCAAAACAGGAGACATTATCACAATAGCTTATGCTTCATAACTGGACAAATTGATATCCCTGAAGTTTAATTGACTTGGTGTTATACTGTGATTATTACATTTTAATTTGAGCCATGCTTACTCTTGATATAAAGCAGCAGGTCATAAGAGTTTTATTAGAATGGGGAAGATGCGTAATCTAAGAGACTGTGGTTAGTGCCATGATTGGTGTTACTAGAAACAGTGCCATGCCACGATTGGTGTTATCTTAGAAACAGCTGACCTACTGAGATTTCCTTAAACTAGTCTACCAACTTTACAAGGAAAGGTTCAATGAAGAAAAAACATTCAATGAGTGGTAGTTCTGTGGCCGACAAAACACCTTGCTGATGAGTTCAGTGGAGAATTGTCAGACTAAGAGCAGACAGAAATGCCACCAATACCCCCCAAAAAACTCTTTACAACAGTGTTGTGCATAAAAGGCATCTCTGGACTCTCACAACATGTCACATCTTGCAGTAGTTGGTCTGAAGCAATAGAAGGCCATTCCGGGTTTCACACCTGTCAGATAAGAGCTGGAAAATGAAGCTACAGTGGGGACATGATCACCAAAACTGGTAGATGGAATATTGGAACAGTGGCCGAAGAATCGGCAGGGACTACTAGATGATATCGAATGAGCATGGACAAAAACCTTGTAGCGGCGTTCCATTGCTGTACGCAGACAAAAGAAAGTTCAATCTTCACAAACGTTTTCTTCTTTGAGTAGAATTATTTATTGAAGTCAAGAAACACGTCAAACCTTGTTCCATGTAGATTTCCTTTTGTTCTAATTACTGTTCTCCTTTCGTCTCCTTTTCTTTCTCTTTTCTGTTAGCTTCTGATCTGATGTTCTGTGGTTTAGATGTTCTGATAAAAACCATGTGTTCCCCTAGCCAGCTGCCTGCCCTACCTTAATTACAGGCTTACTAACACTACCTGTGACTGCACAGCGCCCTGGTGCCCATAAGGATAAACACAACTAAAGATAACAAATGGATAAATGGCTTCTACCATCTCAAGGAATGTATGAAATTGATGGAGGAGGCTAGAGGCCGGCTAGAGGTCCACCATCCCTCCCAATAATCTCTATCCATGTGGCAGGTGGGCTTGTACCAGTTACTTGAAACGTGTTGACAAATGTAGATCGGCAAATGGCCAACAAGCAGCAAAGCATAAAATGTAATAAACAGACGTCATGCTTGTAAACAAAATAGTTTTATAGATTGCTTTTCATAAAGGTTTTGTTGTTACATTTTAGTGCAGAAAAATGCTGTTATCGAGACTTTCTAAGTAGATGTCAGATGTCAGCAAGGGAAACACCCTGGGGTTTAAACACAATAAGTCAGTGGCATCACCGACTAGTAAGTACCAGTTCTATTGCCATACTAATTCATTTCTCTGCTTACATTACGAATGCAGCAGGGCAAACCGCAAATAAGCCGGAGAAGCTCTATACCATTCTACTTAGTTATCACAAAATAGGTTCAGATTTAAATATATCCTATTTAAAAAACAAAAAATCACTTTAGTTCAGTAACCCATATTAAAGACCTATCGATTTCAAATGTTAACGTTTTCTTAACTGACAAGCAGCTACATTTGAAAATCTAAATGTCAAAACATGACATAATGTCAAACCCTTTAATACATTTGTTCATTCTTTTTTCTTAAACTATAACACCCTTTCATCATATCTTAAAACAGATCACATTAAAATGTTCAGCAAATTTCTTAATGTTCCGAAGGCACCCATTGGCTATTTTCTCACCATGTGAGAGCCAGAAAGTGGTCCGATCCAAGGTCAATGCAGATGCAGGCACGTGGTCACCAAAAAAGCGGCAGCAGATGGGTTCAGGCCACAATGATTACGTCGCCAACGATGTATGAATTACTGATTGTCAAGACCTCATGCTTGTGTACAATCACATCGTAGATGGAACGTGGAGTGTTCCTGAAAAGGCACTGTGATGAAAACACTTAGTAGGTTTGATGCAGAGTCAATCACTCAGTAGGTTTGATGCAGAGTCAATCACTCAGTAGGTTTGATGCAGAGGCAATCACTCAGTAGGTTTGATGCAGAGGCAATCACTCAGTAGGTTTGATGCAGAGGCAATCACTCAGTAGGTTTGATGCAGAGTCAATCACTCAGTAGGTTTGATGCAGAGGCAATCACTCAGTAGGTTTGATGCAGAGTCAATCACTCAGTAGGTTTGATGCAGAGGCAATCACTCAGTAGGTTTGATGCAGAGGCAATCACTCAGTAGGTTTGATGCAGAGGCAATCACTCAGTAGGTTTGATGCAGAGGCAATCACTCAGTAGGTTTGATGCAGAGGCAATCACTCAGTAGGTTTGATGCAGAGGCAATCACTCAGTAGGTTTGATGCAGAGGCAA
>JACXGK010000608.1:0-25382 GCA_016801125.1 Novumbra hubbsi
AGTTGGTCCTATATCAGATGGCAATTTGCTAGCAATTGCTCTTGTATAATGCTCATTCAAGGGTTTTCACCACACGCGACACTCGAAGGATATCTCCTTTTGTTTTCCCGTCGCTGTTGGCGCTAAAGGATTTTCACTCTAATTCTAGTTCAGACACCATGGAACACCATGCTCGCTGTACGTGCACACACACACAGACTTACATACACGCGCGCACACACACACACACGTGCAGATATTGTAATTGTTCACACTATACTTGTCTTTTTTTGTTTCTGCTAATCAAACCATACTGAACACGCGGAGGCGGTTTTACCCTGTGCCCTGCGCCAGCCTGCCTAACTCATCAAACACGGCATCTACATTTGAACAGCTAAACCTCAGCGGAACCTCATTTCAGTAACAGTGTAACCGGGGCTATATTTAGGATAGAAATGTCTTCTCCGCTGCACATTACTACAGCATGCTTCACTGATTCCAACAGAGAGGTCATAGTGTGTGGCTGTTCCCCCAGTGTCCCCCCATGCACCCTTGTGTCCCTTCTCTGACCCCTGGAATTGGGGGTGTCTGAGGTGCGCGAGAGGGGCGGTGACGTCACGAGGAGAGGTGGATGCTGACTGCCCGACCTCCATGTGTCCCGTAGCAACGATCCTCTGTGTGTCCCATGGCAACAGAACTGTCACGGTCACGAGGTGTCTTTTGATCACATAAGATATATGCTGTATCTGAAGACGGGGGGCAAATGAACGAACAAACGAAAGATAGGAAGAGAGAAGGAAAAGAGGAGACAGAAAAATATCAGTTAGAAGGCAAAATATATGCAAAAAGGAAAAAAAGGTACACTAACCTTAACCCTAAAATGAAATAGAGACATTCAAGAAAACTAATCGGGTTTGGTTTCTCTATTTGGTGAATTAGTTGGCTTCTTAACGCAGGTGAGGAGGCCCTTTGTGCATTTGACACTTGAGGGCATGAAGCGTTTGGTGACGGGCATAATGCTTTGCGTCTGATTCCATGAGGCATTTATGCAAAGTGATACGCTTGTATTCTCCACCGCTGCTCCCCACTGAAACCAGTCAAAGCTGAACCGTCATTGTAAAACTGACAACAAAGGTCCTTGTCCACATAGGGACCGTCCACTGACACACACACACACACACACACTCACTTGCCGGTCGGCCGTCCTGCGTTCTCTCAGGTGTCTCCTGCCTGTGACTCGGTGCTGGTCAACGGGAAGGAGATGAGAGGCAGACAGTCCCTGATGGTCAACTTCACCTTCCTCCACCTGAGCGCCCAGCTGGAGCTGACAGTGTGGGTGCCCCGGCTCCCCCTGCAGATCCACGTGTCGGACGCAGAGCTCAGCCAGGTGAAGGGCTGGAGGGTGCCCATCCTGTCCAACAAGAGGTGAGAGTGGAGACGGCCGGGGGCTTGACGGGGGGCGGTTGTGAGCTTTAAACTGCGTGCGTTTCTGTTCCGTTTGCGGTCTTCAGGCGGCGTTGTGAGTTTGTGAAACGACACATTGCGTTGTGTTCGGCAGGAAGGGTGGCACTGTTGACGCAGGGGGGTTACGGGTAGTGTGTCATAACTTATGAAAAAAAACTGAGCACAAACTGTTCAGGAAAGCCGGGACTTCTTGCTAGCGTACTTCCTGCCAGGTCAGGGCTGCGACATGGCTGATGGAGCTCTATATAATGTTTGCCATTGTTAAGAACATTCTCTCTCTTTTATCCGGCTGTATTCACAGCACATTGTTCACAGCCCACAGCTTATTAAATGCATGTCCCTACAGACCGGTCTTACTTACCAAATCTGTCAAGCCGTGGGACATTGAATCATTTGGTGCCTTCTTTCACCGTTGTGTCTGGAAAACATGTTTTGGTCTCTCTGAAGGTTCCATTTCACTGGGTTTATGTGACTCTGGCGGGGACTCCATTTGGAGGCTGAGGTGTGAGGGTGTCAAGGAAACAGAGAGCTGCTGTTATTAGGCTATTTCTGCCTGCATTCCTGTCTCTATATTTATTTGTCTGTTTTTCTGTCTGCTGCCTGCATTCCTGTCTCTATAATTAACTGTCTGTTTTTCTGTCTGCCTGCATTCCGGTCTCTATGTTATGTTTATCTGTCTGTCTTTCTTTCTGTCTAACTGCCTGCATTTCTGTCCCTATGTTTATGTGTCTTTCTGTCTGCCTGTCAACCTGCATACCTGCATTTCTGTTTGGGTTTATTAATCCGTCTGCCTGCTTTTTGTCTGGCCTGCTGCGTTTTGGTCACCTGTCTGTTTACCTGATAGTCTCTCTTTTTGTCTGTCTGCCAGTCTGTCTTCACGGCTGTCTGCTTTTTTTCTGTCTGTTTGTTTGTTTACCTCTTTGTCCCTGGCAACGACCTTCACTTTCTCTGCAGGACCCATTTTTCAATTTGGACAATTTTCTTTCCCTTCCTTTAAAGACGCCCCCCCACCATCTACCACACGGAGCCGCCAGGCCCTCTGGGAAATAGCCCGGTGTCTTACCAGTGTTTTAGACACGAGGATGGTTGGGTGGGGGGGGGTTGTTGTTTCACGCGTGCGTGTGTGATCAACTCAATGGGTATTAGCGTGTTTCTGCTCCTTTCCGATAACACAACACAGAACCGAACAAACACACCCAGTTCCACAGGTGCGATTGGATCATTTTAACACGTTCCTGTTATTCGCGCATCTCACGTTGTATATTTACGGTGAACCGATGGCATGTGACCTTCCTGGGGTCAGGGGGAACAGCGTGGGTGGCTGGTGGCCTGTTGCCTGGTGACCGGACCCTAACGTCACCCCCAACACACACACACGCAGGCCCACCCGCGACAGCGAGGACGACGAGGACGACGAGAGGAAGGGCAAGGGCTGCACGCTGCAGTACCAGTCCGCCCTGGTGCGGGTGCTGACCCACTTCGTGGCGGAGCCGGCCGACCCGGGTGGGGAGCTGGTGTACCTGCTGGGCCCCGACTGGCAGGCGGACGTCACGGACCTGGTGGTGGACTACCTGAAGGTGGAGGACCCGCGCACCGCCCGGCTGCTGGACGGACACATCCTGATGGGCCGGGAGAAGGGCACCACCAGCATTCAGGTACGCGGGGAGGGGTTCAAATCCCCGAGGTCTCCCCACGGGACAGCGTTTGTTCGGCCGAGCTAAACGCCTGGGTGTTGAACTTTCAGACGAGGTCCCTCGACTCCACCCCCCCCCCCCCCGCTGTGCTGTGCGGACTGGTCAGGGTGACAGGGGTGTGATCCCCATTATACATTATCACTACACAACATCCGCCGCCTGTTTACATTTGCACAAGTCCCTTATTGGCACTTAACAGCCGGCAAATCCGATTGGAGGGCTTTTCCCAGAAACACGGCCATGTCGAGATTTTCTTGGAGCGCGGCGGCCGTAAGCTCCCTCCCAGCGTCGTTATGAACGTAATTAGCTGTCCGATTCGTGCTGTAATCTCCGTGGTGACGGTATGATGCTGAGAGCACTGCATCATTTCTTGTGGACTCATTACCGCATTTGAACGAAACAAAACGACCCGCCAAGAATAAATAAAGGCTACGATAATTCACGGCCACATTTGCTATTGGCGGCTGAGTCATGGGCAGGAAGTTGTGCTGATGAGGTCCTCTCAGCGTAGCCGGGATTACTGAAACAACCCAGGGTGTTCACGTTGTTACCGTGCCTGCTGGTTCAAAACGGGATCCCTTTCTCAACATGTCTTGTGTGTTTGTGTCCGCGTGTGTGGGTCTGCGTGTGTGTGTGTGTGTCTGCGTGTATCTGTCTGTGTGTGTGTTTCCGTGCGTGTGTGTCTGCGTGTTTCTGTCTGTGTTTCTGTTTCTGCGTGTGTGTGTCTGCGTGCGTCTTGTGTGTGTGACTTCCCTGTGTGTGTCCGCGTGTGTGTGTCTGCATGTGTGTGTGCCAGCATGTGTGTGTCTTGCATGTGTGTCTGCGTTTGTGTTATTCACATCTATGTATATTTGTGGGGACCTGATACTAAAACCTGAAATATTGGCTCAAGCAAGGATTCCCGTTCGGTCCCCACTGGGCAAAGGCCATTTCCAACGGGTGTGTTGTTAGGTTTAGGGTTTGTGTTAGGTTTAGGGCTAGAGAAGTCTCTGTTAGGTCTTAGGTCCCCGCAAGAATAGGAAAAACAACATGTGTTTATAAACATACAAACAGGACGGGTCACAACGATCACAACAAACATTCTAAACAGGCCATGTGCAAATGAATAAAATAAAAGAATAATACTCGAAATAAGCAACATTACAATAAGCCCAGCATATTTACCGTTATTTAAATGTAGTTTTCATTTCCTTGTCTCCACCATTGCGGTCTCATTGTGTTCAACACCAGCCTACCTTGCCCATATTATGTGTTCTTGTACTTTCAGCCTGTTCACCTAATGTGCAGCAGTATAAGCATTGGCAGGTATGTTTGAGGCGGTAGCTAGGGGACAGGCCTAAAGTTTTTTAGGAACGTCTGGGTGTGTGTTCGCATCCTTCTAGCCCCGGACTCAAACATCCAGGAAGCACATGGATACCTGGGACCATCACTGAAACACTATTCTGGATATGTGAAGTTTTACTAACTTGTCCCTTGTTGCCTGTAAGTCGTCAGGACTACATTTTTTGACGTTTCAATCTGGTCCACCTCTATCGCATATCTCGTTCTCCCTACCCATCCCTCTCTCAGTCGCTCACTCCCTTTCTCTCTCTTACATGGAGAAAGATGTCCCAGTAGTGTCAACCAGCAAAGTGGCGGGCTGCAGCCATGACAACAGGATTGAGTTTGACGCTCCCATGTTTGTTTGCAGATTCCTTTGTGCACCAGTCAGATGCAGCTGTCTGTCTGTGCACAGTGGTGTCGTTAAACATTGTTCCTAATCTCACATGCCACAGTTTTCTCGTAGGGCTAAGTTGTTTTGATTAAATGTTGGCGTGTTCAAGTGTGGCCGACCGGCCTGGGGACTCCGGAGAGACGGACGGGCGGACGGGGAGATGCGGAAACATTTAACATGGTAGATTACATGCATATTGGAAGTGACAGCAGCAATGGATTATGATGGGCCTCTATGTAGTGACGGTGGCTCGAGGACCGAAACCAGTTAAAGGATCTGCGTCCCAAATTCAACCCCGCTTCCCTAGATGGTGCCCTATTTCGGAGACCGGGGTACTTCTGAAAGTAAACTAGCGGCGTCGGTGGTTTATCAATGGCTCCAGGTCGTCCGTGGCCCGGAGTCTCTTTCCTGTGTTATTGCGTGTACCGTACTTTCCCAGTTAGGCCCAAGGGGGGTTGGTGTGTGGTCAGTATGCCACTGCTAAGAGCTGTCCTTAGGCACGACGCCATACACGAGGGCCAGGACGCATCATTTAGCAGCATGTTGACGATGTACCTGGGCTAAGGTGCCTTATCGCTGTTTTAAACCTGTCACCAATGCAGTTAGAACGGCAACAGGAAGTGGGCCAGGCTCTAAATATAGCTGTTGTTGTCGCCAGGTGCTGTCACCTCTGTCCGACTCCATCCTGGCGGAGAAAACGGTGGAGGTCCAGGATGACAAGGTGACCATCACAGACCTGGGGGTCCAGCTGGTGGCCTCGCTGACCATGAGCATGCAGACCAGCCCAGGGAGCCAACAGGCCATCGCACTGACCACGACCGCTCAGGATGTGCTGCACAGCCCCAAACAGGTCTCCACACACACACAAAACGCAGCCTCATACCCACAATACCACTGTGAAAAGACAGGCTTCGTTCCTATATAACCACTGTGTGAAGACAGTACTCTTGTTCACTTGGTTTACTTGCTACAGAATTAGTGAATGAATGCACCTTGCACAAAAAGCCTCTAGTAGTTTCATTATTTGCTAAGATCCTTGCACTTCTCTTCTGACTATTCACTGAAATATTCCTCTGTTTAATATTTCAATGAACAGGTTAATCTATAGATCTAAAGTGTTTGAAGACTCAGGTGCAGTCATTTACCTGGTGGCTGGTCTTCAGTGTACAGTAGTGCGCTTGTAGCCTTGGATAATTATGTTCATATCTTAGGGGGTTATTTTCATTGGCAGTTAATTGGAAAGCTCCGTCTAATTATAATGAAAGCAGACATTCTTCTTTGCAGTTAACCTGCAGTTTCATTTTTATCGCTTAGTTTCTATTTATCTCACCATTATCAAGGGGAAATGCATTGTTTTTCCAACATTGAGCCTTAATTACTTTTCTGGAAGGGTTTAGATGGTACTGACTTAAACAATACTTTTTTGATTAAAGAAGTGAATAGAGTTTTCACTTGAATCTGAGAGTTCTACCTAAGTTAGGAAAAACTAATTTGAATGGCTGAAATTGAGAAAACAAACAAACTCAGATATAGTAAATAAAAAGATAACAAGTCGATATTTTTCCATGTAATCATGTGGTTCAACAGAGGCTATTCATTTTGCATTCAGATTGAGATAGCTAACATTGAGAACGGCTTGTTAGCTGCCAAGGCCAAGAGCTTTGGCAGCCGGAACGTAGTGACTCACCCTCTTTTCCTCTTTTCATTCGTTTTTTCTTCTCTTGCACTTTGTCTCTCTCACTTTCTAACTATTCATGTCACTGTTTGGCTTTCTTGGTTCCCCCAACACACACACACAGGAAGCGGTGATCAGTGCCTGGATTCAGTACAGTGACGGCTCGGTGACCCCTCTAGACATCTACGACCCCCGAGACTTCACGCTCAGCGCCATCTCCCTGGACGAGGCGGTGGTATCCACCTATCAGGAGCAGCCGCTGCGCTGGCCCGTGGTGGTGGCGGAGGGGGAGGGCGGGGGCCCCCTGGTCCGGGTGGAGATGGTCATCTCCGAGACCTGCCAGAAGTCCAAGAGGAAGAGCGTCCTGGGCATGGGCGTGGGCAGTGTCCGGGTCAAGTTTGGCCAGAGCGACGTGGACCAGAGGGTCTCGGGTCCGGAGGAGGGGGAGCGGTTCCCGGGCAACGGCACCAATGATCCACGACACAAGGGCGCGGACGGCGACAGGGCCGGAGCGGACGGCTGGAAGTACACCAACGCCGCCTCCGACCGCGAGGAGGGCGCCATGCGGAAAACCACCGCCACCACCAAGAGCACCGTCACCCACCGGGCGGGGGCGAACAAGCAGGGCGCCACCGGGAGCGACCCCGCAGACTACACCAGCCTCCCCGCTCAGGTGGACGTGCCGGGGGGCGCGGAGAGCGACCTGTCCCAGACGCCGCGGGGCCTGTCCGACCTGGAGATCGGCATGTACACCCTGCTGGGCGTCTTCTGCCTGGCCATCCTGGTGTTCCTCATCAACTGCGTGAGCTTCGCCTTCCGCTACCGCCACAAGCAGCTGCCGGCCCTGGAGCAGGGCAACATGAACCACGCCCACGACTGGGTGTGGCTGGGCAACGAGGCCGACCTCCTGGAGCGCCACGGCGACCAGTGCCAGTCGCCGCGCCAGGACGAGTGCACCACCATCATCGACCGCGGCGAGGGCTACGAGGAGAGCAAGTACCTGCTGAACGGCGGAGGGGGCGTGGGCTTGCCGAGGAGCTCCGCCCACGGTCAGTCCCTCCCGCGCTCCCTCGCAGAGCCCCGGCAGTGCGCCGGCAAGGACCCGGCGGGCAAGGCGGAGCCGCTCAACAACTCCCCCAGCGCGGCCAAGCGCAAGCGGGTGAAGTTCACCTCCTTCGCCACGGTGTTGCCGGACGACGGCGGGCCGTTCACCAACTCCATCCTCATTGGCAACGAGGACGACATCAAGTGGGTTTGCCAGGACATGGACCTGGGCCCGTCTGCCGAGATCAGAACCTACATGGAGAGGCTACAGGACAATCTGTGAGAAAGAATGAGGGAGTGGTTTGAGGGAGGGGGGGGGTGGGCGAGAAGAACACATGAATAAAACTCACCTGTAATGCCTTTGGTCTGCTGGATGGAGGACTGGAGGCGCTGGGGCGGAGGTGGTTACGGAGAACCGCGGGGGATAGGAGAGACGGTTCTGAAGAGGGTTAGGCTTGGAAACAGGAGAGGATGTGCTAGAAAAGGGTAAGATGGGAGATTTAGAGAATGGAGAGAAGCAGAATGCGCTGGTGTAGATTCAGAGAGCGATAAGTACAGATCCAGTGAGCGGTGAGACGGTAGTTCAAGTCAACTCACATAATCTACGGAGGCACATAACATAATCCAAGAACACAAGTGATTCCCAAGTCAGTTGAAACGTCATTTAATAGTTAATGCTTTTATAACAACTTTGGTAACATCTAGAATAATACAGATTCAATTATATTGGTATTGTGAAAAAAAATGTTGTTCCACAGACATGGGAATTATTGTAATTGATATAATTATTCAAAAGATATTCCTGTTGGAACTCTCAATTCTCAATTTCCAAAAGTCTGTCCTTGCTCTTTTCTTTTCGGAACCAGCTCTACTTCTCAGAGGAATTGCACAATAACAAAGTACTATCAGCCCATGACCTTTGACCCCGCCATCATCAAAACGCGACCCAGGCTCTCACCGGCCCTGCTTAGAGAAACACTTTAACGTGTGCAACAATCTTTTCTTAATATGTCAACAGCAACAAAAACATGTATACAAAAACATTAGTATAGAGTGTGTTATTTGGACAGTGTGAGGAGAATCCTGTGTTTCCCTGTACAAGCTAAATCATTTGGAGTGAACTGGAAATACATCCCAGAATAGTAGCCAATGGATGTTGTTGTCCTGTTAGCCTGAACTAGGCTGACTCCGGCCTGTCCGCCTTGTGTCTGTACAGCAATAAAAGGACTACCAGTATTGGGCTGGACATTCAGCAGGAGTGACCCAAAAACGCCCCTTATAACAACGAAAGACCAGACTCTCTGTGGTGTTCAGTACCACACCGGACTACAAAACACCAGAAACTCTGTGGTTTGAGTACCACGCAGGACTACAAAGACCAGAGCCTGTTCAGTACCAGGCAGGACTACAAAGACCAGAGTCACCGCGGTGTTCGGTACCACGCAGGACTACAAAGACCAGAGCCTCCGTGGAGTTCAGTACCGCGCAGGACTACAGAAGTGCGGAACGTTACTCGCTGCTCGTGTCCATCCATCGTCCTCGTGTTTCCTCTCCACCCAACACACCGGACGCACATTACTGTGTCATTTATAGACGTCAACCCCTCCCACATGTCCATCTTGACGGATCGGGTCATTCCGTCCTGTCCCGTTGTTTCCTTTATTGGGTGGTCGGCGAGGGGGTGCGGAGCGAGAGGGGAGTCTCAGCCCTCCGTCAGCTCAGGTGAACACTCACACAGACAGAACATTGGAAGTCCATTGTAGATTGTGAGATTGCAATATTTATTTATAAATGTTATTACGGAAAAGTGGATGTAAATAAAATGCTTAAGAGTACTTGATAGGAGCAGATCACTAGCCAAAATGGTGATTTTTGTACATTTTACAGTGCAAGGGGGGGGGGGGTATATTCCTCACAGCACACCTGCCATTGCTGGGTAAACGTTTTTTTTGTAACAAATCTGTATGGTTTAAATCATGATTTTGAATTGAAGTGCTTGTATTTGTACAGGGTAGGATTCAGTCTGTCTCTATAAATATAAACATGATGACAAGTCTTTCCACCCACTGATCAAACGGAACCGGATTCCTGATTCGATTAAAAAATTTTGTGACGATCCGCTATGTGCAGTTTACTTGTTGACCACAAAGATAAAACAATTTAGGGGGTTGTAAACCGTTAGCAAGTCATGAAGCAGATCACCAACGTAGATCCTCAAAAGCAATAGACAGTGAAGCTGAAGATTACAATCTATGGGATCCTTTTTTTCCATCACTCCTCAAAACAGAAAAACAAACGCAACTAACGACTGGCCTCAATTCGTCTCGCGTCACAAGAGGAATATAAACACATTTTGATTTGTGGTCCGCAGTGCAGTCAAAACCTCCCGTTCTGTTTGCATTGTGGAGTGCTTGGTGTCCATTAAGTGTTTCCCCTGAGCTGTGAAGAATGGGACTGAAAAGCAATACGTCCAGCTGAGCCTTGGGAGTTCTTGCTCATGCCTCCGTCACTGTTTCTGCTCGTTCCTGTGTTATTTTCTCATAACAAAGTCTAAGGTTGAAGCAAACAGACTTCCCAGACCCTTTAGTGCGTTGAGTCATTGATGTTAGTTCATTTACAATGTCCCTTTTTTTCCCAGTTTTTACTTTGCGTTAATCAGCTTTGTTTTGAAATGCAAGGGTTTTGTGGACTGGAACAATAAAGAGATATGTGTATGTAAACGCTTTGCAATGTTTCCATTATAACTATGTGCTTGTCATTGGGGAATTTTGAACTTACTGTTATTTAACCAGGCAAGTTGACCCAATATCATGGCAGTAACTTGGGGCGAACATTACGGGAGAGGGAGGAGTTATAGGGGTTACAGGCTCAGGGACAGAACGGCATAGCTTGGTGGATTAGAACCAGAGACTTTTTAGATAACGGAAAGTGGCCCTAAACATAAGACCTCCTTGCCACCTGTTCAACTTTTATATTTTTTCACATAAGAGTATTTTTTTAAGAAAGGATGGTTATGCTTCTTGACTTACTAGTTCAAATAAAGGTTCATAAAGAGGTTAGAGGGATATTATAAGTGAAGTTGTCTTCTTCCACTGATTATTATCATCAGACAATTTCTATAACGTTTGCAGTTGATGTCTTGCCGAGATAATTTCCAAAATGGTCGTCATTGAATGAATCCTTGTGAAACCTTAGAAAGCTAATCTGAATAATAACAGCATTGGTTGTCGATGGAAACATTTGGTCTTTAAAGTCATTCCCTTTCATAACTCTGATGGACTCCATCAAAAAGGGAACTGCACAAATGTCTAGTACTATTCTTAGAAGTAATTTCTTTCTAATGTGAGGCTATTTCCCCGCTCTCAGAATGTATGTGTGTTGTGTACGAGAGGGAAGGTGATGGCTGCATTATCACAGCTTTTTGAATAATATACATTATTTTCCATTAATTCAAACACGCCCCTCAGGACATTCTGATTGAAGCACAAAGCCAGAACACGGTCCTTATGTTCTATAAAGCTATCAACGTCTTCTGTCCTATTTTTTTTTTACTTTAAAATCTAAATCTAATTGTGTTTTGTTAGTGCCTTTTAATTCTGCCGACCCGGTAATAAGACTTTAATGAGCTCAGTCAGAAGTAGAACTCTCCAAAACTACTCTTTCTTTGAAATTTATTTCCCCCAACTCAGTTCTCTGTGGGTAAAACAAGTGTGGCGGTTGTGTGGAACTGGTTTTCCTTTTAAAACAAATTCCATTCCAATTTACTGGCTTCCATTACCGCGTTTTTCCCCTGAGCCGCATTGATTTACTGCGGTTATCAAATACATATTGCCAACCAAGTGAGACATGCAACCTTTCATTTTCACGCCGTCGCCTTACAAATTCGACATGGTACATTAACAAGAAAAATGACTGCGCTGTGGAAGCCAAGGGGAAGCGGCCTGTGTCTTCAAATGACATTTCGTTTTTATTTCACATTCATTACCAAACGCCGCTTTGGTTACTAGGGCGGGTATTGCTTTGGTTACTGGGGCGGGTATTGCTTCGATGGCAGCCAAAGATGGATGCCAAGTTGAAGGAAGCATAGGCTCCATTGGGAAGCTTAGGCTCCGTGGGCCAGGACAGCTCGAAATGAATCGTTAACCCACAGACCGCTGGATGTGTACATAACTTCTCAAAAGACGAAGATAGCATGAAAGAGGACATCAGAAAGCGATTACAGAAGTTGTGGTCCCTATTATTGATTTAAAGGTTATTTACAATTAATCAGCTGGAAATGGCTTCTGAGTGTCTTGTTGCTTTTTCCATCCAGCAACCGTTGAGCAGGAGTGGAGCAACATCTGATGGAAAGGTACCCATTCTGAACTGCGTTGAGAGTTGTTTGACTACACTGGCTCGCTATTGTAACCCAATCATAGCCAGTATTAACTAAAGTAGCAAAGAGTGATTTGGTCACTGGGGCTGGATTGTGAAACAACCCATTGACAGGTCAGTCGACCAAGACAAACACCAAATCCGAAGTGAATTCCACCCGCCCCCCCAACACAAAAAAAGTTACTCACTTTTTTTTGTGTGAATGCAAGAAAGGATGCAGTGAATGTGAATATTTATAGATAATCCAGGAGATATACTATCCCACAATGTTATCTAAAATAAATATTCCTGGATATGCAATCCCACAATGTTTTTTTTAAATAGATATTCCTGGAGATAATATCCCACAATGTTATATAAAATAGATATTCCTGGAGAGATACCATCCCACAATGTAACATCAAATAGATATTCCTGGAGATGCAATCCCACAATGTCATCTTAAATAGATATTCCTGGAGATACTATCCCACAATGTAATATCAAATAGATATTCCTGGAGATACCATCCCACAATGTAATCTAAAATAGATATTCCTGGAGACACTATCCCACAATGTAATCTAAAATAGATATTCCTGGAGACACTATCCCACAATGTCATCTAAAATAGATATTCCTGGAGATACTATCCCACAATGTAATCTTAAATAGATATTCCTGTAGATACCATCCCACAATGTAATCTAAAATAGATATTCCTGGAGACACTATCCCACAATGTAATCTCAAATAGATATTTCTGGAGAGATACCATCCTACTAATGCTATCTGATATTGCGGCATAGGCACTGATGGTGACGTCTAACTATGTGATGAATTGCCGGTAAAAGTACCCAAAAGACCAGAAGCACTAGCAACCCATCGAACCGGCACCGGCGCAGACACCATAAACTGCCACAGCCTTTATCACCCATCGCACTTCACTCTGCAATACACAGTCCATTACCGGCACCTGACCTGTACGTCGTGTTACGTGACCTGCGTCTTACGGTGGATGAAAGCTAATGGAATTGTTAGCGTCTTTGCTCGTTACACAGCTTATCGTTTAGTTTGTTACCCGACTGGAGAAACAGTGACAGACCCGCCGGAGAGGAGGTTGTCGTATTCCAATGGCTGCCGGTTTAGGAAACCGTCCATTGTAAGCTAGGGATTTTGGGGGACCGAGAGCGGTGAAGTGTTTGGGGGATCAGCATATCCTCAAATATTCAGGGTAACATGTTGCTGTGTGTGAATTTGTTTCATTAGACAGGCCATAACCATTGGAACCCAGAAAAAGTATCAGCAAAATGAGCGACAGTTAACAGGTAGTCTATGTTGAGTGAGTATGAGTGTCTGAAAGGTCAGGAATCTGCCCTTCTGCTTAGGGTTGCCCGATCTCTTTGACAGTATAGAGCCCAATCCCCCATGGAGTCCACAGTAAATAAAAGGCATCCCTAAGACATCCCTATTTGTAAATCAATTTGCCCAAGCCCATTTTTGCCTGCACACGGTCATTAAAAGTAGCCCAACTATTCTGGAAACCGCCCCATCTGGCAACACTGGTTCTGACCCAGAGACAGTATTGGCCTTCAGGTCGTAAATTACAAACTTTTTGTCGTCAACTTGCTTGGTAAAATAACGTGAGGGATTTCACCGGCTTGACCTCCAGAACTTTAATTGATATGAATGTATACATTTGAACTAAAACCTCATGATGAGATACTGTCACAGGTTTGTTGTGGAGCGGAACCATACGCAGACATTTTGAAATGAAAATGGGTTTAATCCTTTAAACAAACAAACAAACAAACAAACTCTGCACGGACTGTAAACGGAAAATGAAAGGACTAACTTACATAAAACGTTGTACAAATAACGTGTAGAGCATTCACGGTAAAAGAGGAATTAAACAAAGACAAACCGTGAACGTTGTTGAGACAAACAGAACAAACAATAAACCACACCGGGTGTGGTGGAAAACTAACCTAAGTAGGCTCCCCAATCAGAGTCAACTGAATGCAGCTGCTCTGACTGGGGAGCCCACAACGGCATAGAGAGGGCTAGAGGCCTCACAATTAGTCCTGCCCTGAAATGGCCAGGGGCTCGCAGCCAGGGCATGACAGATACGTAGTCTTGGATAACAACACTATTCATCTTGTTGTCTATGAATAAAGGACACGTCATTGTAAAAAAACCCTGAAAGATTCTTTTGACAAAACGTCACATTGAAAACAGCCATGAACTATCCACAATGTTAAGTCATCTGGTCTTTGTAAAAAAAAAACGTATCCCTCTCATTCAGAAGGAACGCACACCAAGTATTTGTTCGGCAGGCAACACCAGTACCCTTATGTGCGACCTACCTACTTCTCAATCTACGATTAATGTCTTGAGCTGTCTTCTCTAGCCAAAGGTGTTGTACTAATGAGGAGGCTTTTTGTCCACCTGAAACGGAGGAGTGTTCGCCCTAATAGATCAGACATATCATACCTTTCCTAATCCCGTCCTCCCCTGTCCCCTCCCCACTCCCACGCCACCCCGACAGCTTAATCACAAAAGCATATGCACATTGGCCGGCCCGACCCAGCCTATCAACCCGCTCCCCCACGCTGCATCGAATCCTCCGTTCCTGTCCTTGCTTGACTGCTTTGATGTATGATGGTCAGGAAGGATGCACACTCCTGTCTCATCCTCCCAAATGAATGGCCATCCATTCATCTCGGAGTTGTTTAATGGGGGCTGTATATTTTGTTAATGTAACAGCTTGGGAGATGGGTGAGAGGGGTGATGGGGGAGGGGGAATGAGTTACATGGTGGCATCCAGGTGAAATTAATAGCAATTAGTTATCAGGAGCTACACGGAGGTGTTTAAGAAATGCCCCCTTTACTTTCTTGGCTGTACCGAATCAGGGAGCATTGTGGTGTCAGGGAGCATTGTCCTGTAGTTAATGAGACCCAATCAGTCATTTGCAAGTTTATGATTGACCCAACACATTTAGGTTTAATAGACTGGTCGTAATTCAGAACAGGTGCTACTTGTTCCTACTTCAGGTGTACGAGTTAAAACGTTGCCATTAAGAAAGAGTTCTTTAAGATCATGTATATTGTCTGGTGATGTAATGCTTCATGAACAGCGACAGCAGGAAAAAATAGAGCAGAGTTTTTTTACTAAAAGAGCAGTGAGCAAAATTTGAAAATGTCACCAGAGGCTGATTGATGGACCAAGCTAGGACAGCGTTACCATTTAAAAAAAGAAAATCTGAGTACTTGTAGCTTAATTGCGTATAAACAAACATTCATAACAATTTCACTGTAGAACCGCTACCCGTGGAGGAGTGTTCGGGGGCGACAGAGATAATTACGAGATGAAGTGGGGCTGATTTAAAAGTGGACACAATCTGTTTGTTTTGTTTCTTATAGCCTTGCTGTGGAAACCAATTTCTCCTCAGCCTCACCTCAGTACGGGCAACCCCTATCTCCCCCTCGTCGTGATAAGCTGCTGCTTTTGGCTCTTCTCTCCTTCGTTTCGCAGGAATACCGAGGTCTGTGCTCCCCGATTCGTCCTCAGATTACTTTGATCTACTCTCTTTCCTCCCGTTTCCCTGTCGCTGAATGCTGGTGGTACGAGGGATGTCTGAAAAAGATTAACAGTTCACACTGTGTGGGGCTGCCAGGCCGCTGTGAAAATGACTTTCTATGCTTAGCTGAATACTCGCGGGGGCATGGGCTCTGTCCCCCTCGCTCTCCTCCGAAATACTGTAAATCTTATTTACGTTGAAGTGTGATGCGGCAGTGCCACATCTTAGCTATCCCACGTCACTGGAGGCAGAAAATCCTGGCAGCCACCTAACATTCTCCATACGTGTTGAAGGCTATATCCCCTGGAGCTGAACGTGAAGAAGATCATTCAAACTCACAGGCTGGTATAAGAACAGAACTGGACATTGGTGATTTGGGTTCATGGTCAGTACTGTGCTGGGCTGAGCGGAACAGGGCAGAATGTATCCCAACGCAATACGAATATCCCAGTTAATGCTTCACGTTGTTATCCGTGGGTGATTTGGTTTGTCTTCGATGCGTCTGCAGCAGTTATTTTTGTAACTGAATGTTTTCTATTAATAAACTCATAAGGTGTGTCTTTACAGCATTATAATTGTCAACAGCTGGGCCTTTCTTAGTCAAACTAATTAAGAGAAGACAGGCAATCCAAATAAAAGAAAGGTATAAAATACCTGTCGGGAGAATTAGAATTGTGTCGAGCCCCATTGGAGAAGTAAGGGGGGATTCGATTTTAAAACGCAGCCGTGCTTGATGTTATTTTGGCATGGTCTGCAGAAAAGATGAAACGATTTGAAGTCGGTGGAGTATTGTTTGAAAGAACGCCTCCTTTTGTCACAAGTCCTGTATTCAGTGTTTTGATTGTGTGGGTATCCAAATTGTTCCATTTCTTTCCCCTATCAAATTTTAAATGCATTTGAAATTGTTGAATCAAAGTGTACATTTTATAGCATTGGATTGGATGAGTGAACAAAGCAGTAATTGTTTTTTACCTCAAGACAGTACTTTTGCCCCTAAACATTAGGCTGTTTTCAGCTTTTTATGTAAGGTAACCGCCAAAATACTAGAATTGTTTTCATTTAGTGCTATACAGATTTGTATATATTAATTTGTGTGATATCAACCGAAACATACAAACTGATTGCTTTGCTTTTTAATTAATTATACAGTAGTATGCGAAAGTCTAAGGCTAAATGACAGCATTGTTTATAACCGTTTATCTTAGTGTTTATTTTAAAAAAAAGTGGCCTTGTTTGGTTGAGTGGTCTGGACCAGTGCCTGTGACACATGTGCACTGCAGCAGAGTTTGAATCTGGTCCACTGCTCTTTCAGCAACACCTCTCTCTTTTATCTTTCCAAACTTTCCTGACAAAGTAAAATCCTCTGGAGAAATTTACAAAACTTTCTTGCTAGGTAGTGTTTATCATGGAAGATGGCTATATGACTTATAAGACAGTAATAACCTTTTGGACATCTTAAGGAATTCTTCCAACTTGTCATTATATTCATCCTTATTTGTATTTTGGCATACATGTTATATAGTGTTTTAACAGAGCAGAGTTTTCACAGTCTGGTTTAGGACATCAGCAATAGGTCAGAATCTTCAGTGGACCGTTTTCATTTTAGGGCAAAAAGGCTTTTCCTAATGTGATGCCTAGGGACGCAAATTAGGGAATGTAAATCAGTGAAGCTTCACAACATGTCACGTTAATTAAATGCCTTGTTCGCCAGGACCTCCAGCAGTGCTGACAAGATTAGTGTATCAGTGGCAAGGAAGCGTGAGGACAGCCGATATATCACAGGATAAAACGTAATCGTCACATGTTGACATATGCCAATTTTTTGCATAGAGCACACCCTGAAAGTCACTAAGTCTGAAGTCAATGCCATGATGTATTATGACGCTCTGCATTCTAAGGCATTTGCTTGCACCAACTTATAGGAGGTTTATTTGAATTCACAGTGAATTCCATCGCCGCCATTGGCTGTTAATCCATAATGAACTGAAGTAAGCCATTTCAGTTTCGGCCATACATACCCAAACCATAATACTTATTTCACCATATTTCACTGATGAGAATGTTTTTTTTCTCCACACTTTTCCCCTGTCATCCCTTTGAGTGCTGATGAACACCATTTTCCAGAATTCTGTGGGCACTTACCTATTTTTGTTAGCAATATATAGCTTTGCCATGGTGTTTTTTGAAAGCTAGCTAGTGGTTTGCACCGTGAAGTGTAGCTTTTAGTTTGGTTTGAGAGTGGTCCTGAATGTCTGTGGAACTGAATGTTGCCGGTTTGAGACACGGCATGGATGTTTTGTGTGAATTCATAATATATGGTACATTCTAGTAGCATTCATAACATATGATATGTTTGTCTAGTGTTTGTAACATATAATACATTTGACTAGTGTTCGTAACATTTGTTACATTTGAGCCAATTTGCAGTGTATTATGCGTTTTGGTCACCGGTACTTGTCTTCTTAATGTTTTTCCAATCTGTTTTCGATAAGACTAAGCTTGGTTGCAATGTTCGTTTTCTCAGTGAAACAATGGCTTCCACAACTTTCATCTACACCTCCTTTACAGGCTTCTATAGAAGAATCCAAAGGCAAATGAAAAACCTAGAATGAAGAGTAGACATTAGCAGCAGTCTGTTCAAATGTGGTAACCGAACACCTTTAAATAACCAGAAACATCCATCAAGCCAATACTTTTGGTGCCCTAAAACAAGGCTACTGTGTATATAATGCATTGTCTTTTATAAACACTTGTATTGTAATTTAAATAATAGAGGCAAATTAAGATTAATTTTAACAATGTTACTAGTTTAATCGGATCAACTTTCCACAAAAACTGGCATACGTAGTGTGGAACCTATTCTTGACATGTAACATTCACTCAGAATCTTGCAGCGGGAAAAACAGTAGTAAATTCAAACCATTTTGTCTAAAAACAATTGTCTAAAAATCCCAATTTTAAACTTACTCTATTCCAGAACTATTGTTATCAAATGCCATGGGTTATACATATAACATACATTAAAAATAGAATACTAAAAAAAGTTAGTTTCATTTGTTGTATATTTACCCTAACTAAGCTATGAGTTCCATACTGTGTCCTCGGACAGTATTGCATAACCAAAAGCCGCTGCCAAATTGTGCCATCAGCGCTCCCTGAGCATGTGTCCAGGCAGCTGGGGCTCTATCAAGACTATATACTCCAGTACTCCACTGTCTAGATTCCCCTGAGCATGTGTCCAGGCAGCTAGGGCTCTATCAAGACTATATACTCCAGTACTCCACTGTCTAGATTCCCCTGAGCATGTGTCCAGGCAGCTAGGGCTCTATCAAGACTATATACTCCAGTACTCCACTGTCTAGATTCCCCTGAGCATGTGTCCAGGCAGCTAGGGCTCTATCAAGACTATATACTCCAGTACTCCACTGTCTCGATTCCCCTGAGCATGTGTCCAGGCAGCTAGGGCTCTATCAAGACTATATACTCCAGTACTCCACTGTCTAGATTTCCCTGAGCACGAGTTGGCCCTGAGTGTCCTTCCTGAACTCCGACTGTTATCTCTCTGTGCAAGACACCTCTACCAGGCGGTCTCCTGTGCCCTCCTGGAAGATAGCATCGCCCATGAGTCATTGTGATTCTTCCCACATCCCTTTCTTCCCTCTACTGCGCTCTGTTTTCTTTGCCTTCTCTCTTATTCGCTCTTCCTTGCCTCTTCTTTCTCATTCTCTCTCTTCTTAGCTCTCTCTCTGTGGCGTTTTAAAAGCACGGAGGCTCTGTGAGTCTGTTTCTGTCTTGCGTTCAAGGCTTATTCTTTCCACCGGTGAATAATGGCAGGCCAGAACAATGGCCTTCCAAGTATTATTGAACAACTGAGCTTTCTAGCTCTTTCTCCTTGTGTATCTCTCTCTCTCTGTCTGTCTCTCGCTAGCTCTTCCTACCCATGGCTCTCTCTCCGTCTCTCTGTCTGACTCTCTCTAGATCTTGTTCTCTCTTGTCTCTCTAGCTCTCGTTCTCTCCATCTCTCTCTAGCATTCTTTACTCTGGGTCTGTGTCTCTGCTCTCTGTCTCTCCCCTGACCGCTCAATATATAATTCGTAGGGGACGACGAGAGGAGGGGCGAGGGCAGCTCGTTGTGGGTCATGTGAGTAACGAGCCATCGTCTTAACGCTTTAATCAATGCTTGATTAATATTTATTCATTTTCCTCTTCGCGGAAGGCCGTTGTAATGAAATCGCTCCTCTGTTTCCTCTTTGGATTGATTATGCGTGAAAAGAAGGGCTTATTATGCACCAAACTGGCCACATAGACCCTGGGCTCACCTCTGACATTATGGACTACCACAATGCACCCAACCTTGTGGACCCTCCTTGTGGCGACTCGAACACTGTACTCCCCAACCAGACCCGGCACCCATGTAACCTTATGTTATTACGCAATGCAGATAACAAAGAGTTGGAAATATAATTCAGGCGTGATGAGAAGGGACCACAATATCAATATGGTGTGATGGAGATAAAGCATATTCAAAAGTGGTACTTCCCTCTCATAGGACACTTTGACTGCCCTCGTTAAACTATCCTGAGACCACCGCGAGAGAAATAAAGAAAAAGTAGCACTCCGTTCCTAATGAATCACTAGATATGATCTGGCAAATCTGACCGATCACAGAGATCTACCCAGTTACCCAGCACACACACTGGGGCACACTCAACGGCCACACATTTCTAGCCAATCATTGTTACTTGCAAAGACCTTCCTAATAGATCCCAGATCCCACTGTCATTGTCCGTCCCATAGGAGTGCAAGTCCTGCATTCATCATTCTATCTAATCATAAAATACTCCAGAGGTGCAAGGTTCCATCTTCTGAGAGGGACAGCTGTAGCATTAGCTTCATCAGGCACTGGTTAGTAGCAGAAAACATGGAAGGGATGAAAAGCTTGATAGCATGAAAGACAATCCATCTGGCCGGCAGGTCAGGAGTTTGTAGAGAGCCACATGTCTATCTGGCTAGCTTCCTTATCAACAGACCGAGAGGTCTTCCTGGCACCTGCAGCTCCGGGCTGCTTCTCCCCGTACCGTACGGCTGATTCACGACATGACCTTGGGATGTCACAGGGACAAAAACTGTCTGACGGTTTAAAGATTAGCCAGGCTTTTTACCTCCGGACGGTTTTTAATAGATCGCTGTTATGGTGATGTGACGTTTATTGGCCCGTCAGACTCAGGGTGAAGAGTGACATTTATAACATTTGAACACCTTTTTGGGGTCTCCTTGTCTCTCGGGCCTACTCGTTTTACCGCCCTGGTCAGACAGTTCTTGGTTTGACCTATTACACGCTCCCTGCTCGTCTTTATATACCCTTACGCTGTAGATGCCATTTTTGTAAATCAGGCAGCTACAGGACATTTTAATTATTGTGTGAACTATAATAGACAGTTCTGAAGGGGATTTATACCGCGTTAGGGTAAATCAAGTAATTGTTAAACTATTACCGCTGAAATTAATAGTCAGGAATGTATTTAAAATGAAGCATTTCATGATGTCGACATGATTATGGCTCTGCCTTATGGCAGCAACTACGCCGCAAGTTTAGCAGGGATGAAGATGGAATAGTGACCCCAAAAGCCTTTTTGCTTCTTATTGCACAGACAAGAGGTGTTAACGTCCCATACATGCATAGAGGAGAGCGGATTCTCTGGCCAACAACCGAGATTCAAGGCACCAAACCACCAGAAAAGTCTCTAGAATGCAATAAAACATTATGCTTGCTTCACCCAATGCCCTGTTTCTACCTTACTTTACAATCAAATGTAGTTCAGATGAAAACATTCAGAAAGCCAAGTGTGTAATTCTGTTTCTGCGTAGAATGCCTTCCTGGAAGATTTGATTGACATCTCCCACTTTGTACTGTCATCAGAAGAAATGAGAGAAAGCAGTGTTTGCTGTAAACAACACTGCAAATTTGTCTGAACCGGTAAGATAGCTACCAATAAGCAAGAGGTGGATTTTTCAGTTCGCTCAGACGAGCTGGCCTGCTTAGCAGTTCTGTTTAGCTCATTGTTATTGCAAATGAAGAAGGGTTTCTAAAGGTTGGTGGAACGTCCCGGATTTCTAGCTCTTAACCAAGGCTCTTATTCAGAGCAACTGACAGTGCAATATTCAGCAGAAACATCCTCAGGCATAATACACAATACACTGCTCAAAAAATGAAGAGAATCATCACTGTATAACACCAAGTCAATTAAACTTCAGAGATTAGTCCAGTTAGGAAGAAAAAACTATTGTAAATCAATGTCACCTGTTTTGGTACAAATTAAATTGACAACAGGTGCACTGGAGAGGCAACAGCAAGACAACCCATATACTCCAGAATGTTATGAAGAGTGATCAGATGAATTGCAATTAATTGCAAAGTCCCTCTTTGCCATGAAAAGGAACGTAACCCCCCCAAAAACATTTCCACTGCATTTCAGCCCTGCCAAAGAAGGACCAACTGATATCATGTCAGTGATCCTCTCGTTACCACAGGTGACAAGGACAAGGCAGGACATCACTTTGTCATGCTTATTGAGTTAGAATAACCGACTGGAAGCTTTAAAAGGTGGGTGGGTCTTGAAATCATTTTTGTTCCTCTGTTAATGATGGTTACCTGCAAGAAGACACGTGCAGTCATTGTTTGTTTGCACAAAAAGGGATTCACAGGCAAGGACATTGCTGCTAGTAAGATTGCACCATAATCTACCATATATTGGATCATAAGGAGAGAGGTTCAATTGTTGTAAAGAAGGCTTCAGGGCATCCAAGGTAGTCCAGCAAGCTGCCAGGAAGTTGATTCAGCTGTGCAGATTTTCTCAGGAAAGGCAGCAGGCAGGTGTGAGTGCATTTGCACGCACAGTAAGGCAAAGACTTGCCTGGTGTCAAGAAGAGCAGCAAAGAAGCCACTTCTTTCCAGAAAAAACATCAGGGGCAGACTAGTGTTCTGCCCCTAAAGATACAGGGATTGGACTGCTGAGGACTGGGGTAAAGTCATTTTCTCTGATGAATCCCCTTTCCGGTTGTTTGGGAAAAGAAATGGTGAGCGCTCCTAATCCTGTGTCATGCCAAGAGGAAAGCATTGTGAGAGCATTCATGTGTGGGGTGCCTTTTCCAGCATGATGGAGCACCTTGCCATAAGGCAAAAGTGATAGCTAAGTAGCTCAGGGAACAAAAACATCAACATTTTGGGTTCATCGCCAGGAAACTCACAAGACCATAATCCCATTGAGAACTTGTGGTCAATCCTTAAGAGGCGGGTGGACAAAGAAAAACCCACAAATTCTGACAAACTCCAAGCATCGTTTACACAATAATGGGCTGCCATCAGTCAGGATGTGGCCCAGAAGTTAATTGACAGCATGCCAGGGCGAATTGCAGGGGTTTTGAATTACAGGGGTCAACACTGCAAATATTGACTCTTTGCATGTACTTAATGTAAATGTCAATAATAGCCATTGACACGTATGCAATTCTTGTAATTCTACTTCAGTATACCATAGTAACATCTGACAAAAAGATCTAAAAACTATGCAGCAGCAAACTTTGTATAAACCAATACTTGTGTCATTCTCAAAACGTTTGGCCATGGCTGTACACACTGTATGCTGAAACCACCTATCTTATCTCAGAGGAGGAACTACTTCATGCCTAAAACAGCGAGAAAAGGGAAGCTGGGAGATGACTCTTCCCATGACTTGTCGTATTTTGCAGCCTTTCATCTTTTTCTATTATGGAACAAATAGCCGGCTATTCGACAATAAATCATTGTAAAACAGATAAAAGCACAGAATATTGCTCCAAAGAATAATTTCAGTGTGTGTGTGTCTGTGTGTGTGTCTAGTGTACTATAGTGTGTAATGTGAGATGCATGCAGAATCAAATATTTTCCACAACTTGCCAGCATCTAGTGGAAAGCCTTCCGACAAGAGAGGATGCTCGAAGAGGGGGGAACTTATCTTATCATTAACGCACAGGATTTTACAAAGAGAGACTCCTGTTTTCTGAGAATGAGGATGTCCGTTTCAAAAAAACACAACAGGTGGAAGACAACATCAAACCAGAAACAAATTGATTTTATGTAGGCTTCACATTTCTCCGTCTGTCTTTTGTTTACGGTGCCGTTTTTGTTTGCAGTGTTACACTCTGGAGAATAATCAGCTAAACCCCAGGAAGCTCCTTGTAACAGGGATTCTATATTTTCTGCAGGGTAACGTACTTGTGTGACCTGCTTGCAGGCATTTACTAAACAGTGCAGAGTTTGCTCAGATATTCTTGTGGTGACTGAGTTCATTAACACGTTTTCTGGTTGTTAGTACATAACAAGGAGAGAAGCAATAATGTTTTTATTAAAAATGTATTTATTTACGACGCTACCTACCTAATGGTATTCATAACTACCTCAGCTAACATGTAGGAATCAGTCCTGGTCCCTCTTGGGTCTGTGTTGTTACGCTGGGTGATTAAGACACTGTTTTATTGCCTATTAGGGACAGAAGCGATGCTTGTAGTTAATCAGTTTATAAATCTAAACCACAACCTGAATGTCACCCTATTCTCTTTGAAGTGCACTACTTTTTCCCAGGGCTGATTTACCTCTTGTCGGACGATTTGCACTTCATAGGGAATAGGACTGGATTTGGGAACTATTTCATAATGTAAAGCTCCAAAGGAAATTAAAAGCGTTTGGGACCCTGCCTAACTCTAATTTCATGTATACACTTGTTTTTTGTATTATGTTGTCGTTAACACACCATGTCTTTATTTCAAATCAGGCGGCTAGTTTCCATTTCAGTCATTTGGCAGACGTGACTTGCAGTTATTCCAGTCATCCTGAAACAGCTAGTTTAGACAATTACATATCACAGTCTTAATAATTCTACGCTGCACTGAACAAAATATTTTGAGTGCTCAAGAATCTCTCCATCTCTCTCTTTGTATGAATGGCTGCTCCACTGTGGTTTTTGTTATTTAAATTTCACAAAAGAAACATTACAATATAAGTATGCAAAACACTGTCATAATGGTCTGTACGAAAAGTAAAACAATTCATGACTCCCAGTTCATGACACCAAGTCGTAGTTGAGAAATGGTGGGTAGTCATCTGTGACCAGAAGGACAAACAAAACTCACAAAGTTGAACTCTATTGGAATGTCATCTCCCATAAGTCCTCTTCTTTCCGACACGTAAATGAAAAACAAAAGACAGTCGGTCAAAATAATGTCTGCCTCTGATTTTGTTCTTTATTTGAGGAACTTGGGGCACTGAAGTCAAAAATGCTTTTTTGTTGTACGCTTAAGGCATATATAAATATAATTTATGGATACATATGAAGCAATACTAGATATACTGTCACCTTTTATTTCTGTTTGTTTCAACACTTGTTTTTAACATCTAAGAATAAGAGCACTTTGAATCTAAAACCAACAGTGAGTCTTCAACCAATTGACCAAAATATTTTTATTATCTTTGGACTTGCTTTGCTAAGTCTTCTAGTTCTCTTCAGCTAAGTCAAAAGCATGGAGATTGACTCAGGAAATCGACTGCCTGTCTTAAACTTTCCAACTTTTTTGCCTTGATGAACTCCTTCGTTGCATTAGCATTGTGTTTTTGGTCATTGTCATGTTGAATTGGGAAGGACCGCCCATGAGTCTGGTGGTATTTTTTGTATATTGGTAGCCAAGATGCTTCTGTACACTGCTGAATAAATTCTGCAGCTGCATTTGATACATCATCAATAAAGATGAGTGAGCTCCTTCCAGAGGCAGCCATGCGTGCCCATGCCCTAGCACTACCTCCACCATGCATGCCCATGCCATAGCACTACCTCCACCATGCATGC
>JACXGK010000608.1:25482-36527 GCA_016801125.1 Novumbra hubbsi
CACCATGCATGCCCATGCCATAACACTACCTCCACCATGCATGCCCATGCCTTGACACTATCTTCCCTATGCATGCCCATGCCATAACACTACCTCCACCATGCATGCCCATGCCATAACACTACCTCCACCATGCATGCCCATGCCTTGACACTATCTTCCCTATGCATGCCCATGCCATAACACTACCTCAGTGTTGAACTGAATCATCTGCCCTTGCTGCCCTTGCTGGTTTTCACCACACCCAGAGGCAGTGTCTGAGAAGCACAAATATTATATTTAGGTAAAACTAAGGTCTACGTAATGTCTGATGAGTCTATGTAAACATGGTTACGAAAAACATTTGAATCTAGCAAAGCTTATGAATGCTTTACTTTAACCAAGAGTAAGACTTGTTTATGATTCATGTAATGGATTCACTTGAAGAAAATTAGCTAGATGTAAAGCTGAAAGTGAGTTACGTGATCTGTCAACATTTTGAAAGAGTCTGTACGTACTTACTCAGTAAGGCATGAGGGGGTGTGGTTTATGTCCAATATGCAATGACTAAGGGATAAGCTTAAGCACTACGCAATGCAAAGTGTCTGGTTTTAGCATGTATACAGCTATACTGGCAATACACCACAAAACCCTGTGACCAACAGATTTACAACAGAAAGATTACTGTTCTGTCAATACCTCGTATTCCACAACTTTTGCCAATCGCCACCCGGTCTACGAATAGTTTTGCATACTGTACTTAGCTAATGTATAAATCTGAAGCCACTTTGATTCAACACTCATTTTCAATTTGAGAAATTCACTGTTCAATATTATAATCAAAGTTTAGTTAAATTAACATGCAACTCGTGTTTGTGATCGGTGTAAACTTGAAAGGGACGATGCTGATGATTCCTCTTTCTTGTGACAGGCCTCTAGCATCATAAGGAACTTGGTATGCAGACACCGCGACAAGGTGTCATTTCGCATGACTGCCAATGGGGCTGAGTGTCACCTGAAATGATACTTTCTAATCAAAGGCTGCTTTGCAGAGGAGCTCCCTCTGATCATCAAAATAAGTCAGAATCTCTGTTGAAATACACAGCCACACATACACAATTGTAAGTGCACACACACAACTACAAAAGATGTCTGGGATATTGTGAGTGCGTGTAAGTTAACTTACTTTTAAATTAGATGTTGCTCACGCCTTTGAACCAGTAAGGGAAAAGGCAGATATTGATTTTTCAAGATGTATGTGTGCTTTCTCTTCAGTTCATGTGAAACACTGTTGATCAGCACTGACATACACGTCTCTTCAGCAATGACATAGGGTGCCCAAATTCAATGAAATCATATAGCACAACTGACATTTAAAAGTAATTTCCCATTGAACCGACAGATGACGTGTTGACCATTGATCACGATCTCACGGAGAGGGAAAGATTAACAAGCCAAGAGATGTTATTCGATGTTTTGCAAATATCTTTTCATTGCTCGAAAACAAAAAAAATAAAGAAAGTGTGCATCATTCTATAACCTAGCCTTGTTATAAAATAAAAATGTTGTAAAGAAATACTAATAACTGTCCCATAAATGTTTCTACATTTGGTTAAGTTTGTTTCCCAGCTTCTCAAAGGTAAAATAGGGCATATTTAATTCAACCTAGCTTCAGGATAAGGATAGAAATAGTTCAGTGTCATCCCCATAGCAGTGGTCAGAAAAAACATCTGAAGACAGGACAGAGCCAACTGACTTGATGTTTAGAGAGAATAAAAAAGGGCCCAGAACGGTTCCCAGAGGAACACCAGTGGTGATGTCACCCGGGGGTGTGGCCTGTCAGGGAGGATGCAAGAGTGCGAGATACCCAGTCTCGAGAGGGTGGAGAGGTAAAGGTTCAGAGGCAGTGGATAAACACAAAGGAGAATGAGAACAGTGGAGAGACAGTTATCTTGAGCAGTGCACAGTGCCGCTGTGACACCAAGGCAGCCTCTGTTGAGTGACCCATCTAGAAGCCAAATCATCATGTCAAATAAATTGTTCGACTTGCGTTTTAAAAGGGTATGACAGAAAATTGCATTGTCGGGTTTGTTGCCCTCGCCTGTCAACACACACACACGGATGCAATGCAGTATATTCTATTACTATCTAGCAGCTGTGTTAATAAAACTTTTAGGCTGCTGCAGGAACAGAATACCATATTGTCCATCCCATAATTATGAATTTTTTTTTTTAACTCTCAAACTTAAACTGGCTAATGAGAAACACACATTTCCAACAAAAAACGCGTGCCTGGAAGATCACTAAAGCTGTGTTACGCAAACTAGGTGTTGTGAGAAACTTACCAAAAATATGTACATATGCTTGTATTACTGAAATTAGGTTTTGTCAGCAACCACAGCTAGCTTTTAGATGTGGTGGTAATGTATTACCACATTGCTTTCATTTCATTATACCTCGTCTCTGTCTTCTAAACAGTTTTAAAGTACTAAATATTAGAACCACATAAGTGAAAGATGAGAATCACTGACCAGAAGATGACCAGGATATGTTCAGTTTCCCATTCAGGACTAGAACAATGACTAGGGGGAAAATAACAATTTAAGATGCCTTTAAATTACTTGAAATTGTACATACTCATTTCAAATGGAAGTACTGCGAGACTGAATCCTAATGAGCCTCCAAGCAAAGTAAACATTGATCATTGATTAACTCAGCCTTTCTGCAGATGTAATTGTAAAAAAAAAAATCAATACCAGAATTGGGTAGCAGAGATCGGCAAACGTGTCATAACATGCCATTATCTTTACGTTTGCCTGCCTGTGTTTTAAAGGTGGCCATGCCCCCCCTCCCCATTACCATAATCACATTAGCGATGACCCATTGGATAACAATAAATAACAGCCCTCAGGGGCTCTCTTGCTCACCTGGGATGAAGATAAGGATAGGGAGATGAGTCTCTGCTATATCGCCACTCCGTCTGCCGCCCATGGAGAGCAAGGGGGGGGGAGTGAGGAGTTTGACAGACAGGGCAGAGATAAGGGTCAAGACTGCACCGTTTGATGGATTTATTATTGTGTCACGAAAAGGTCACCCGGAGAGTGAGGTATGATCTGAAATCCAGTTATCCGTCAATAACAATCTATCCCGCACCGCTATCATCATATCGGTGCCATTTACACGCCAGGCTCCGTCGGCGGGCTGAGAAGTCACCGGGACGCCACCGCATCTCAAGCCAGATATTTTCAGACACGCCCGGCAATGAATACGCCCTGTAGCATTTACTTTTGCTGATGCGTATGGCAAACAGGCAATGGCCCGGCCTTGCTCTAAAAGGAGGTTTCCCACGTTTAGGCCTTTTGGCGCGCCGAGCAACGGCATAATGTGGCCATGATGGTGATTGTTCCCGGAGTGAAAGCGGTTCGGCTGGGATTGGGCAGGGTCAGTGACAGGACAGCGCAACCTAGTTGGGATGGCTTGATCTGAATGTCGTCTGAAAAAAAAAAACTACCTACTGTTAGCTTCTGATGACTTTTGAACCATAAACAACACAAGACAGGGGAGATTTCTTGATGTTGACTTTCCATTGTTCTTACATGTTCTCCAATGTTTACAAAGTTAAGTCTTTTATGCCAGGACACTTAGGAGGCAGTCGGTGATCATAGCCAACCATTACACAATCTATTATGCTCCTATAAAAAAGGTTGAATCCGCATAACACCCCTATGGTCCATGGGTCTATGGATAGAATCTATGACAATCACACGGACAGTTCCTAGCAAGACATCTGGACAGGGTGTCTTGTAATGGGCAACACGTCTTATCTGTTGTCCGTTGTTCAGCGTTAGTCAGCGCTAATGTGTAATGTTAGGTTTCTCATGCCTATACTCTGGCACTACTGACAGTGTTGCCCAATTCGTCTCGTGTTTATGCGCAACACATTAACTGAATTAGCCATGCACAATTGATTATACTTGAAAGTCACTGACCCACAGGTCTAGAGCGGTTCTGGCGTTCTGCAACGCTACTTATGGTACAAGCGTATTGCTGGGTTAGAACCCGACCTATTGCACTTTCAGCAAAATACTATCTCCTCAATCTTTACCACTTACCTGTCCATTAAAGCATAGAATGCCTGAAAACATACATCCATGAACAATGCATCCCAGAGCTCTTTCAATATAAACTCTATCCTTCCCCACATAAATGAAAGCATAAATTCCTGAAAATATAGTTGCCCCCTACCTGAGCAAATATTTTTACTAGCATGCTAGAAGGGCAATTTGTTGGAGTTCATACGTTACTGTATTCCCCTCCCAGAGATATATTTTAATTTGTTACCTGGGGAAACATTCTAAATTTAAATTTCCCAGTTGTCCCATGTAAAGAGTATGCGAAAGACAAGGGTCTGAGATGTTCACAACTAACTGGCATGCTGTGTGACTGCACTTTTTGGGTGGACTTCTGAGTAAATTATGAATGAATCTTCACAGCTAGCAAATAGTACGGAAAAACAATTCATAAAAATGCACCTAGAGTCAAACGACCTTACATTTTTACCAAATACTGTCACGGGTGTGGTGAGTGCAGGAACCAATCGCGTACATTTTCCAGCAAAGTGAAATTTATTGACAAAACAAACAAAAGAACACGAACTGATACGGTATAAATGAAAGGTGCTGAAACAAAGCAGCTAAATAAACCAAGACAAACACCAAACGTGACGTTACTTACTTAGTCTCCACAATGAACCACACCTGGAGACAGAAACAAAGAACACATAAACACAAACAAATGACTAAGTGCGAACAGGTGCGCGTAATGCCAGACGGTGTCAAAAGTGTGCTTCAAAATAAAAGTGCTCCCCAGAATACCACCACCTACCGGCACCGTGCTATCCTATACGTCACAGACACCGAATGAGTTTCTTTCTTGGGTTTTATGTAATCCTTCTACAGCTCCACAAAGCAAACTTTCACAGCACTTAGATTTGTGTTTGTCAAAATATTTATTATTTCATTTACAGTGTATATAGAAAGTACAAACCTTCAAACCGTTTCCATAATGTTGTCTGTATTGGAACTTTACCAAACTCTGTAAGCAATGTCAAGTTCTGATTCAGCTTTTTTTGCCCAGGCCAGCAAGTTTTCACCAAGGATTTAACTTTACAATGCTCCATGTAAGTGCCCCAGTCAGTGACAGTGAGAAATATCCTCATAACATGATGCCCTTTTTGCCTCACAGCTACAGAATTTTCTGACTGTTGGCACACTTCAAACAAGACACAAGGTGAGCTTAAAGGGCTGACACATCAAATGTTTCTGTTGTAATATCAGAAAATATCCATAACACATCTGCAGTTATTGTGGAAAATTGATTATCACAACACAGTGTGGATTATAATGTATAGTGCTCTTTTATTATAGAATTACATTTCAGGCAAAATGTGACAATGTTTAAGGAGGGATGTAGACCTTTTATAGGTTCTGTACCTGAAATCAAACATGACTGAGGGCCGTGGGCCGAAAGTAACGTTGCATTATACCACACTGTATTATATTATATGACGTGGCGGGCCAAATCAAAGGTCTCCGCGGGCCAAGTTTGGGCACCCCTGTTAGTACGGTTAGTATGGTAGCAGTTTGACAAATGTCCCAAATGTGTTTGCGCTCATAACTGTGAAAATATTATGTAGCGCGCTCATTACTGCTCAAACGGCACGTTGACGTTTTCAATTACTCACAGAACGTCGCACCAATGTTTAGAGAGCCCCAAGTATAACTACCCGGACGTCTTAAATTAAACGCAACGTAATGTGACACATTGAAAACCGTGTCGCGGGCATTCATAACGAGGTACTCTTGCACCAACGCACCCCGACGCTTGAATGATGAATGATCCCAAACAAAATCCCTTTTATTAGTTCACAATATGAAAAATTTAGCGGCCAGTGTTACTGAACGGGTTCGCGTTCCGGTGCGACGTGAGCGACAGAGCCACTCTGTCATGCCGCCTCACTCTTCCTCTGTTTGTCGTGGAGTCAGCACAACGCGCTAATGCTGATGGATGTGCGGCCACCTGCTTGGAGAATCACACACATGCACCAGGCTGCAGGACTGGAAGACGATAAACATACGGCAGGGGGATTAGGAGAGGAGGGGGGAGGGTGTAAGGTGTGCACGGGGAATAATACTAGGGGTGGGGGCGACGTTATCGCCAGAGGATAAAACTTGGAGTAAAGACAAGGAGGTGAAGGAGCGACGGTGTTGCTGTCTGTTTTAGTCTATTAGTCTATCAGCTGTTGGTGACTTATTGTCTTGAAGGCTGTGGCTTAATGGACGGATTTGATGAGGACTGTACGAGAGCGGGAGAGCGTTTTGTTCTACCTGAGTCTGAGATGCATGGTTGTTAAATAGTAAAATCACTTACAGCGCCTGCAGAAAGTTTTTGTCATGTTCTTTTGGGAGCTCACGGACAGCAATCTTCAAGTCATTCTCGTTCTGGATTGGATGTAAGATGGCTCTCTGACACTGAAGGACCTGTTTTGTCCTTAAAGCGGTTGCTTTGTCTGAGTTTTTTGCTGTTGTCATGGTCACATTTGAACTTGTCTCTTCTTCAGATTTGTTGCAGATTGCACAATTACTAAATTTTTCTTCTATCCTGAACAGCTTCACGGTGGGGATTGGTTTTTATGTGTTTGCGACAAACCTAATGATTTTAATTTAGAAAAACAAAAAAGCTGAACTTTTGTTTTATGAAAATAAAACGTTGCCACATGGCTTTAGAATCTGCTGAAGTGTTTTTGGCTGACTTCAAACGGGAGGGAAGATGGGCTTTCTTGAGAAACGACTTTCTTTTTGCCGCCCTAGCATACAGGCCAGATTTGTAGTGCTTGGGAGCTCTTGACGGTCAAACATTGAGCATTAACCTTAACTCAAGTTAAGGCCAATTTACTTGGTGTGGACTTTTGAAGGTGATTGGTTACACCCACACTAACTACGGACAGCTATTCCAATAGCCAGCAATTCTGACACAAGAAAATGTTGTAAAAAAGGGTGTAGACATGACATGTTTTTCTTTTTTTACAGACACTGCACTTCTGACGGTGCACAGACCTTGGCAGAAATGACAATACATACAGATCCAAATAACTTCTATGTCCCTAAGGCAGTCAGTTACGATCTACAGTACCGTAGCTCAGTTATTTATTCATAAAACAATGGTATTGAGGCTTTTTCCCCACTCTTTTTTTCTTCCCCGTCTGAGGGTAAACAAAGGGGTGCAGATTGATGGGGGGGTGCTCTCCATAGAGACGGGTTAATGACGGGATATAATATTTCGTTCTTAGACCGCGTAGACCCCAGATGCTCATGAAGTGCGACTTTCGTTACTGCCGATAGCTGTAATTCCGCACGCCATTTTCCCACAATCCGCGCACGTCTGCATCCCACGGGTCGTAAAGCGGCCATACGGGAGGACCACGCCCCCCAGCCACCACACCGTCTGAAACCTGGTTCTTAATTAGCTCCGGGGGGGGGAGACTTGGCGCCGAGGACGGGACAATAATAACACTATTAAGATCTGCCAACCCTCTGAAGGGATAAATACTCCTGAATAAAAATACACCCTTTACACGCGTTTGGGCCGGCGGGTTATCATAGCACATCTTAAATCTGTCCATACCGTTTTGAAAAAGCTCAAAGTGGTGTAAGCCATTGCCTCCGGATCACATGTAAATCACATGTTTGAATTTCATCACGATGCTCTTTCAGGACACTACTACTGTGCCTATTCATGGGACACTGTGCACGTGTAAGAAATGTCACTTTACCCCTTTTTAAAATAAATGAAATTCTAAACTGCTTTGCCGAATGTATGAACCAGAAATAGCACGCGTGGTGAGTCAATGAGTACGAGTACATTTTCTTTAGTTACTAACTTACTTTAGTTAGTAACGTCTTAAAGAAACATTCCTCAGTTATTAAAATTATCAGTAAGAGAGATAGAGTTAGACACACCAAACCGAAAACCTATAGAAAGCTATACAAGACACTGTCTGCACAACTGATCCCTGGGATCTGTGTTTACACACACCTGCCTGTCTTTCATCCTCCTCTTTAGGATGCATGTGAGCATGTTGAATGGTGCAGTATGTTCCAGTAGAACGCAATGTGTTCCAGACCAGACTGCTGACTGAAAGCGTTTCTTACTTAGGGGAACTGTACATTTACCTCTCATGGCTTGCAAATATGCTGCCATACGATTTCTGTTTGACTGGAGAAAAAACAAAGTTTTACCGGCAGCGAACTGCTTGTGTACCATGTATTTCTTCCAAATTCCCTGACGCTAACTGTTATCTGCAGCTCACAACTTTTTTTAGCCTGCACACCCCACACCCCATACCTTATCGCCCAACAGTCCCATAAAGTCTCAAGATTCCATAAACCTGCCATTCAAAATTCCTGATTGGCTGCAAGGTCGGTCGCTAGGGAGCCCGACACATTACTACTCTCTAAGTCACATGGCATTTTTGTCTCCCTGTTCAATGACAGAGAGTGGCAGGTTTATCTCACAGCTGCACTTCAGCGCATAGATCTATGTCCAAACATCCTCATAGACTAATTCACCTCTATGTCCTAAGCATACACATAGACTAATTCACCTCTATGTCCTAAAGATCCACATAGACTGATTCACCTCTATGTCCTGAACATCCACATAGACTCATTCACCTCTATGTCCTGAACATCCACAGAGACTAATTCACATTTATGTTTAAACATCCTCATAGACTCATTTACCTCTATGTCCTAAACATCCACATAGACTCATTCACCTCTATGTCCTAAACATCCACATAGACTAATTCACCTCTATGTCCTGAACATCCACATAGACTCATTCACCTCTATGTCCTGAACATCCACATAGACTCATTCACATCCATATCCCAAACATCCTCATAGACACATTTTCCTCTATGTCCTGAACATCCATATAGACACATTTACATATTTGTGTTGAACATTCCCATAGGCTTAATAATATCTCTGTCCTGTACATCAACACATTCACTCATGTACATCTGTCTTGAACATCCACATAGATGTATTGAAATCTCTGTCCAGAACATCCACATACACTCATTCATATATATCCACATAGACCCATTCACATCTATGTACTCCTATACATTCACATATACTAATTTCTGCCTTGAACATACATATAGACTCATTCACATATCTGCCTTGAACATACATATAGACTCATTCACATATCTGCCTTGAACATCCATATAAGCTAATTCACATCTCTGCCTTGAACATCCATATAGACTCTCTTGTTCTGTACATCAACACACAAGACTCATTCACATCTCTCTCCTGCTCATCAACCCACTAACTTATACCTTTATATCTTTGTCCTGTACATTAATACATTGATATACGTGTATATAAAGTGGGTAATGTGTCTGCAATGTTTTGCACGGCCTGTTGCAGGACCATTGTCTCTGGCCTCTGTGTAATTGATGTGTAACATGTGTAGTAGCCAACCTGCAGTTTGACAGGTGTCTCATGTGATTTCCAATAGGTGTCTATGTTGCTCCCTTGCTAATGGCTTAGTATTGTATACGATACATTCATCATTCCCTTGTAACATCCACACCTCTACTCCCTGTCTCTCTGTGTGTGTGTGTCTCTGTGTGTGGCTCTATGTATGTGTGTCTACGTGTGTAATCCTAGTGCGTGTTAACTCTCGCTGTGCCATGTTCCTTTCTACAGCGGGTGTATGTCTGAGTGTCACTCCGCTACGGAGTGTCGTTCCCTGTCAATAACCTAATGTCCTTGTGAATGTAACCGCTGTGTTTGAGGCTGGGTGATGCCAACAACGCCCCTGAGGGCACCTGACTTGCTACCATGACACAGATGGAGCCTCGTCAAGACCCAGGCTTCCCTGAACCGGGAAATGTGTTACAATGGGAATTCTGTGAGAGCCCTCTATTTATAAGCCTTTTATGCATATGTGTGTGTGTGTGTGTACGTGCATGCTTGGGTCTGTGTGTGCAGAGTTGTACTCTATACAAAAACAAGGCGTCCAAGGGTATGGATGTTTCCATACCCTTGCAATTTCAATGGCAACTGTAGTTGTAGCTTGTAGCTTGAGAATCAAAATGTATGTTACTGTAGCAATATGCCTTCAAATGGTCCTTTCATG
The DNA here is from genome assembly GCA_016801125.1 of Novumbra hubbsi. Classification (NCBI taxonomy): domain Eukaryota; kingdom Metazoa; phylum Chordata; class Actinopteri; order Esociformes; family Umbridae; genus Novumbra; species Novumbra hubbsi. The sequence goes on from JACXGK010000608.1 coordinate 35,680, forward strand.
ACCTTTCAATAACCACTGGTCAAACAAAGTTGAAGAAAGATCCAGATTTGGCTTCTTTAAGCCTTTTTTATGTGTCATGTGTTCTGTTTTTGGAGGTACTTTAGGGCTCAAATGTTTGTTGAATGGAACATGTCTTGCGCTGTGAATCAGAGCTTGATTAACTAGTATACCAGAGCAATGTCTTGTGGTACACTGACATTGTTTGTCACTGGGTAAATTCCCTCCGGAGAAGAATTGAATGTGATGGGTGCCGGGGTGGGGGTGGCAGTGAAAAAAGGAGCGTTAAAACTCAGAAAGGCTACCATTACTGTGGTGCTTTCACACAATTCCAACTCTAGGGACATAGACCTTGGAAAAACCTAACTATGACTCATTGCAGGCCCAAGGGAGCTTGACTGAGCCCCCACTTCGCACAGGGACTATGAGGTTCGATAAATGCATACAACTTATGCTGCATACTGCATGTAATGAGCCATGGCCGTCTCAGGGACTCAATGGAGAGGCAATATAATACACAACGCTATTCTAATGGACAGGAACTCCTTCTGCACAAGGTTGGTGCTCTACTGTGTGTGTTGGCGTGTTTGCAGGCTGCGAGTGTGCACACTCATTTATTCGTTTTTCCAGAGAGCTCCATCTGCTTTTAGCACACATTTGAGAATCACATGACAGCTGTTATCACACACTTGGCAAAACACAGCCACCCTCTCGTATATACATTTCAAGTTTTCGTGGCAGATTTATACGCCGTAAGGTTTTCAAATGCTGTTTGCTTAACAGGCAAGCACCTGGGGAAACTCTGAGGTAAAATAATTGAAATTCCCCCAAAATTCCTTGCTTCCCCAAAT
>JACXGK010000608.1:36627-48360 GCA_016801125.1 Novumbra hubbsi
CCCCCCCCCCCCCCATTGCATTACAACCTTTTAGCTTCTTGCCAATTTCAATTAAGGACTACAAGGTCTTCATTGTAATTGGACCAACGGAGGTACTGAGCATTAGGTGCTGCTGAACCGGTTCAAAGTTTGACAGCCACAGGAAAGGGAGAAAACGGCTCTGGCTGCTCTTAACTCCAAGACCAGAAAGCTTAGCTGCCAGTCAGAGGTGAAACAGGAAAACAATTTTGAGGTAAGAACATGAGTCAGGTTCTAGGGAAAGTAAGAATCCAATTTTCCCTACACCTCCCTCTCGGATCTTCCCTCAAGTGCTCCGAGATGATTAGTTATCCTAGCGCTGCAAATCTGACCAGAACATTTTCATTTAGATTTCTTACCTCCAGTCAGAATAGATATCCTCAAGCTTTTAGTAATCTAAGCAAAACTTTAACATGAATATTGATGGGGCATTTTTCAAATGGCAGTCAACCCCAGTGGACGATGTGGATTTTCACCTAGTATTAATCAATGCATTCCCAGCTGCATCAAAAACAAAAGAAAACCTATTCGTTAATTTTCTTTCTTACCACTGAACTTTTAAAAAATGTTAAGCCCCAAAGAGCTGTTTTTATTTCGGAGTAACAATCAAGTGTGAATGTGATTTTTTTTCAGTTAAAATTGTCCAAATTAAGCAAATAAAAGAAATCTGTGAGGGATCTGAGTGCCGGGAAATAAGCTTAAAACACGCTTTTATTGGAAGAGAGGCTTTTTGTTATTGGTCTTTTAACCAATGTACCGCTAATGTCACCAGCTATTACAAAAGTTTCCTCTCATCTCCTCAGACTAGGCAATTCCAATGATTTGACTTTCACACAAGGAGTAATTTATTTTCTCCAGATTCCGAGGGTTAACTTGACCTCAGATTGTGGGAATATTATTAAGGGTCAAACGTTTGACCCTATGCCTTAAAATTCAACCTGTCATTCTGCATTTTCACCCTGTTTCCTTCCCTTCAGTCTAGCAATGATCAGGAAGAAATACTTTTATGCAAATTTGGAAAACAGTTAGTGGATTGATCAAACTGTTGTTTTTACTCAGCTGAAGTCGACCGACTGATTCCCCACGAGTTTAGTAACAATATTAATTTACCTCATCTATTCCCGAGGGAGAGGTTCTGTTGTTTTTACTAATTTGCTACTCCCTTTCAAACTCTTTCCTAGCCACAGAGATGACTTGGGAAAAGCGCATGTACAAATAGCCTGATTGAATTACAAAATATGCCCCTGAAACCATTTGCTGCAATTGTTTTGCATAGTAACCCTCCTTGGGAATGCTAATTCTGGATTGCAGGCAGAATGAATGCAGGGTTAAGGAAATCATTGATTGAAGTGGTGACAAACTTGACCTAACAAAACAAACACTTATCAGGCAATGACACTTTCACAGCTACGCCATAGAAGTGATGTATAAGTACAATGTGAGGGATATGCCTTCATACTGACCTTAATAAGAACAAACAATTTGATTGGGGAGGTTCACTTTTGTGCTGTTCAGCCAATCCAGTGAATGTGTAGGAGGAGTTAAGGCGGAGCGACTGGGTGTCGCTTTCCCACGATAACTGGAGCTTTCGTTGGTCAGGGGTACATTTCCCAGCGTTTCACCTTAAGCCGTACACCTCAGGCGAAAATAGCCTTCGTCCCCACGGGAGCCGGGGAAATGTCACAACAGGGTCAAATGTTCCTTGTTTACTATCCTTGTGATGATGTTTGGTCCCCTCACATGTTGTGAACCAACGCCAGGTGCACACACACACACACACACGCACGCACGCACACTCACAATCTCTTCCAGTGGTGTTTTTGGGAATGCCTGGGGGGTTATTGGTGTCTAATCCTTCTCGGTGTGGCAAGACAGGGTCTGTAGGAGGGACGTATTTAGCCGCTTCTCTCTTCCAGTGGGTGTGGCGGGGTAATCAACACCACCCTGTCTATTGTCAGTTGAGGCAAATAGAGGTGCCAGAAGACATCTTGCTTAAATGCCGACAATACATGCGCGTTCCGGAACATTATCTAATGGGGCAATTCGACGCAGCAATGCTTCCATATTTTGCTGTCAACAGAAATAGTCCAAATGACATTGTTTGTTGTTTTTAACTCACTACCTAAACAATATCCACACTGTACTCAGTAGATATTAAACCATGAACATGCCATCATTATTTGTGTTTGAATTTGATGCCAGCCAAATGTTTCAAAAAAGTCAGACCGCTGGTACAATCTGTGGGCACAAGATCATTCAGGATGGACTGAGGCAAAGTGGACAACTGTCCTGTGGTGTGTTTGTAACTGGTAATGCCCTGTTTGCTTCTAGAAGTTTTCCCAACTGTAACACTATGCCTAATTGTGCGTTTCTCCTAAACCCATATTGTCCCAGTGGGAACTATGCTAGAAATCTACTGAATATTGCGTACTTTTATAATTACTAATGTATTTTCCTGCAGGAAGTTACAAAATATCATGGTCTATCCTGGTGGAGACATTCCATAGATTCTAGACCAAATCAACAACAACAAAAAACAGCAACAATAGTGCATCGCTGTGCAGCGCAAAACGTTAAGGTTAAGTAGCATTTTCCCCAGATCAAAGCTGTACTAGTGTTGGTCGCTGCACGTCACAGCTGGATGAAGCACATCAGTAGTTAGTGAGCTCAAAAGACAAATACATATACGGATCTATTATTTTAGGATTAGCAAAAACTATGAACATGTACAATCAGGCTCTGCTTGAGGGGGGACATTTTGGCTGCTGAGGTCGTTAGACGGGGAGAGCTACAGCTCTAACGTCAATCTGACTAATCTGACTAATAATGACTAAATCTGATGGTAATGTAAAACTGTCAGGAAAGGACACATATGCTATAACATCTTTTGCATTCCTGCCATGGTTTTCTAGAAATGTAATCCATTTGTGCCTGACTCAGATTTTGGGAAACTGAATAAAGATACATTGTTCTAGATTCTATGCAAGATTTGATGACGCCGGAGTGAATGTCAACTTAACTTGCAGCATGACGCACACAATCCTTTGCATAAGGAGAAAAATGAAATGGGCAACATGTTTGTCATTGGGGACCTACACGGCTGTACGTATACAGCAACGTTATGATCCCGCCTTGAACAATCACAAGAAATGGATTCTCTACATTGGTAAGTGTGGCATGTTTACGGGTCCTTTAACTTTCATTTAAAGAAAGCTAGTAGTGTTTTCCTGAAAATCTTTTCGGAGTTCGTTGCCGTACTCCAAATACCATGATGAAACTGTTCATGATGGCTATTTGGCCTTTGGTTCCGGACACCACGGCTATGGAAAGGGCATCTCTTTCATTTGCTAACTGTGGGTGATCATATTTGGTAATTTAGTTTTAGTGGTAGTTAAACACTTTTTGAGATTTATTAATACCCCAAAATCTGCCACTGCACCCCTTCTTACAGATGTTGGCACCTCTGTTATAATTACTGCCCTCACATGGCCCCACCATCTCAAAAATCCTTGAACCGCTACTGATACGGATTTAGAATACCGTTGGGTTGTTAAAAGGACAGCTGAAACAAGGCCAAACTTACGGTACACACGGTAGCAGCAACAACTGAAAAACGTTTATATTATTTTAGTGTCAGTCTCTGCACATAATTGGGCATTCGACTAATTGCCATTTTCCTTTATGAAGAAGGAGACATTTTGAAACACAATAGCAAATAAGGTGGGACTTAAATATGAAAGGAAGTTTTTTGGGTGACTTAGAGGACAGGCCTGTTTTCCAAGCATTGCAATTTAATAAGCTCCCCTGATAGTCTCACTCATAGTTATCCCTCAGCTTTATCAGATGCAAGGTGACTTGCCAATACCTCTCACCTTGGGTGTCATCTAAAAATACTGCCTCTAATCCAATACAGCATGCATAGAGTTCTGTCAGACTGTTCAGTGGAAGGAAATGAAAAACAAAGGCTCACAATGTAATTTGTGAGAGGAAATGAAAACAGAGATACAGTAAATGCATAGGTAGAATTACCCTTGATTCTGAGAATTATCCTTGAACCTCTAAGTGACCCTGGAAATAATTAAGACAGCATTTATTGTTAGTTGTAACTTATTACAGATTACTTTCAGTTATTATCAGCCAAGCATGAATGCTGAAAAAAGGCCCAGCATTTCTAAATAAGGTGGATGAGGGCATATCGGCACAAGATGTAATCCTGTTCTGATCTATGATACGGAAAAAATATAAAATCACAATGACCCTCTTGTTTCTGATCACTGCTTTGTTTCATTTTCTCTCTCTTTCCCTGTCTCTCTCTTTTCCTGTCTCTCTCTTTCCCTGTCTCTTTCTTACCCTGACTATAGTTACGCTGCCTGCAGAAGTTAGCTATGCCAGTCTGTATACTGGAAACACTACATTTCTCATTTGTTAAATATGTATGAACGGGCATTACAAAACCTGGTTAAACTAGCTAGCTAACATCTGCTTACCAAGTTTAACATTGTAAACATGCTTCCACAAACACTCATAGGAATGTGAACTAGCAGATGCTATATATTCCTTGGCGTGTGTATCCCTTCTGTGCCATAATAGGAAAAGATTATTGTGCAGATATTACGACTTGCTGTTCAGGATACTGTCAAACTTACTTACTGCCCATTTGCGCACAAAATAAATTATGTGTGAAATGGCACCACGAAGACCAAACAAAACTTTTTCTGAAAAAAAGTTTATATAATTACAATCTATACTACCACCTAATCAGTTTTTTTTGTTATTGTTCAGGTTGCATTTTGTAGATGTAACCCATCTAATCAACCTATCAAGAAAAGTTATTCCATCATGTTTTCTTGGGACAATTTCCTAAGTGCTTTGTGGCTGGAAAAATAAGGACAGTAAATGTGTGACGGCACGTGAGGTATAACGGCTATAAATGGCTCCTTAACACTTTGGCTGTGATAATGGCCGCACCACCCCACACATTTCGGATCTAAGAAAGTGGATGAGATTTAAGGTAAAATGGTGGGCCTAATGAATCCATTAGTACAGGTCTTGGAGAAACCCTTTGCGGAATTAGTTTGATAAATGTCTCCTAATGGCGGTTGGTGTTAATTCCCTTGGCCATGCAAATAGCTGAAGTTCCATAAATTGTGCTTGATAAAGAATCACAGAAGATACCCAGCATTCTAAGCCAAGTCTGGCACACTTAAACCTCCTCTAGCCTCTTGTTCTCCTCTCTACCCTGCTCCCTCTCTCCTCTCTACCCTGCTCCCTCTCTCCTCTCTATCCTGCTCCCTCTCTCTTTCGCCCCCCATCTCCTCTCTACCCTGCTCCCTCTCTCCTCTCTACCCTGCTCCTTCACTCCTCTCTACCCTGCCTCCTCTTTACCCTGCTCCCTCTCTCTCCTCTCTACCCTGCTCCCTCACTCCTCTCTACCCTGCTCCTTTTCTCCTCTCTACCCTGCCTCCTCTCTTCTCTGCCCCTCATCTTCTCTCTACCCTGCTCCCTCTCTCTGCTCTCTACCCTGCCTCCTCTCTCCTCTGCCCCCCATCTCCTCTCTACTCTGCTCCCTCTCTCCTTTCTACCCTGCTTCCTCTCTCCTCTCTACCCTGCTTCCTCTCTCCTTGCCCTGCTCTCGGTTTTACTCCTTTCTATCTTTCTCTCATCTCTCTTCTATCTTTCTTTCCTCTCTCTTATTTTGCTTTGTCTCCTCTTTCTATCTTTGTCTCTGTTTAATCTCTCTCCTCTCCTTTTCTCTCTCTCTCTCGTCCCTGCTCTGGCTGACATTAGAAAAATGTAGTCTTTAGTATTTAGCAGGATCACCTATTATCCTCCGCTGTTCTTTCAATGGTCCAAACACAAAACAACACAAGCTAATATACATTATAATACAATATAAAGCTTAATATGCTGACATCAACCATCCCTAACATAATAAAACACATAATTATTAAATGACAGTGTTCCTCGTGGTCTTGGCTCTGAGGGGGGGGGGGGGCTTCTATCTGTACTGAACTGAGAAGAGACTTCTGGTTGCCTGATATGTGGAGCGACTCTCAAAAGTGTTCACTTCCTACTGTGTCACAACATGTAAATCTAACTGTATTGTTTTGCCTGTGCAAATTACTAGCTGACATTTTGTTCAGAAACATGCAGAACATTAGCCAGCCGGGGGTCATTTTGGCACTGTGCTCCTCCTGTTCCTCCTTCACACAGCAAAACTTCTTGCGCCCTCACGTATGTGTGTGCCATTATATTTTTTCCCTTTCTTGTTTTGACCAGTGTATACATGTTTGAAATTACAAAAATATTTTATCATTTATAATCAAATGAGATCAAATACCTTTTACTTTTACTTCTTTAGTTTTCCGCCCTTACCCAGTTATTGCTTTCACTGAACAAGTAATAGCATCCCATGAATCTTTTTTGATTTTTGATATCCATAACTGATGCTTCAGGTCCTGCAGCAGCACCTACACTTAACATAACTACAGAATCTTCTGGAACATTTTGAGTACACTTCTCCACCGTCTTTTGATTTTGGTTTGGCCTTCTTGACCTTTCACTCAAATTTTCTTTGGAATTTCCATGTGATTTCTGTGGCGCTACAATCTCATGCCCTTTTATGGTGATTGATGGGGAGTTTACCTACACTAATTAGAAACAACTGGCACATGCTTTCAATTAACACACGGACAATGGGAGTCACCATTATACAAACATAGTTGCGAGCAATTCTGCGGCTTAAGAACAAGCCATGAATCTGATGTAGAATCTTAAGACTTATCCCAAGAACAAATAAAAAAAAATACATAGGAAGATATTGGTGAATGTTTCTTTAGCTCTATTTAGTCTATATCTATGTTCTGTCGCTTTCACCTTTGCCCTGTCTTGTCTTCCCTTGATCACTTGCCTGTGTAGCCACCCCAGTTCCCATTTCCTGCTTCATTGGTTGTTTGTGTTTTGTGTGATGTCTTTGCCACCAGAGCATTTCTTTCAAAGAGAGCATTTGTAATAAGGAACTTTTATTGAATTACCTCTGCACCTGTGTCCTGACACCACTGAACCGTATCTGAAATGCTAGCTCGGCTTTGACGCTAGCTAACCTTTTTATGTCGCTAAGAACCACAAAACAATGACGACTTGATCAAACGAGGTACATGTTGACTGTCTGCAGCATCTTTAATACTAGCAAAATGGAAGTCCTGAGAATGTGAACATGTGAATATTTGCTGATATGACAATGGTGTTTTTACAATGTAGGTTACCACATGTTTTCTGGATGGGTTACCAGTCTTTTGGATTGATAGTACCTGATTGATATTCGCCAGACTTCCACCCCTGGATTGGCCCACTGCTATTATGCTGCTAATAATCTGCCTGGCAGAGGGTGTGAGTCTGGGTCTGCCGGGTTTTTGATGTGCTTCCTTTTGTGTCGAGATTGGGTTTGCATCGTTTCAGGTTTAACGACACGTTGAAATGAACACGTCTGTCTGCTGTGACCTACATTGTGTCAAAGTGCAGAGAGTCCTCCTGAACTTGGGAAGGAAAAATACCATAATCGTTGTGGGGTCCGGGCGGGATGGAGCCACGTGTGCTTGGCGGCCGCTTCCCACTTGTAGAACCTTTCTGGATTCTGAAAGGTGCTAAGAACAGCCGGTCCCTAAACAATGCCAGATCCTGCCCCTCCCATAGCTTTTTAATGACCTTGCAGTAGTTCATATTAGTTTGTCTGTTTTTGGAAACGAAAGGGGGGGAATATTCATAACATACAGAAATGTTAATAGACGATGACATAGCTAGGAGCAGTAGCTAGGGGCCTCCGATCATCGACCTTCTGTCAACAGTTTAACCGGATAAAGCAAGCCCTCAGCAGACTCTGCCGTAATTGCAAGTTAACCGGAGGCAGATGTTTTATGTATGTGCTTGTCTGCTATATCTCCGCAGATAAACCTTGTGTGCATTTGCTCCCACTGTGTGTTGCTCCATGCTCTGTCTGACTCGTAACAGCGTATGTGAAAGGGATAGACGCTGTTTGTTTCCATAGTGCCGTCTGTGTTCGTAAACGTCCAGCTGTCCCTAGCTGAGGAATTTTCAGAACGACAGGAATGATTTGCCTATTTCTCTTCCCTTGTCTGTCAACCTCTCTTTTACTCTTTATCTCTTTTTCTCCCTCTCTTTTCTCTCTCTCTCCCTCTCTCTCGCTTCATTTATTTTTTGCTCTTTCTCTCTTTTCTCCATTTTATTTATTTTCCAATTCCCTTGCTCTATTCCTCTCTCTCGATCCGGGCATTTTAAATTTCATGCATTTCCAAACATTATCCGGGCATCTATTGTTGCATGTCCCTAGGTCTCTTTGTGCATGGTGTGTGTCTGTTTTGGTGTGTGTGTGTGCATAGTGTGAACGTGTGTGTAGGGCTCCCAGCAATCATCCGAAACTAATTTAAAACCTGGTTCTACAAACTGCCTTCAGATCAGCAGACATGGACCAGTGTCAGCGCTTTAATTAAACGCTAAGGCAGATTAGGTGGCATTACAGAACACCAGTGGAGGACGGCGGTAAGAGCCGTTGGTGTAGCTGCCTTTGTCATGGCCACCCCCCACGGCGGTGGTAATGGGGCCACTTAGAATATCCAAATGTGGCGAGTCACGGACCGTGGGACGGTACCGTCTTTGGCTAGTTGCGCTGACCACCGCAACATTCGGGATGCAAACTCTGGGGGTTTCATCATTTATTCACTGACCCATTCACCAAGCGTTACAGAACGGCAGTGTTGTTGTTTCAGGATCACGTCCAGTTTGTCAATATACTGTTATCTGATTGAATACACTGTAATCAGATTAGTTATGCTGTGATCTATTTAGTCATGCTGTAATGTTATTTAATGTGCTGTAATCGTATTGAATATGAGTGGTGTTGTCACTCTGGTCTGAGAATCAAATCCCGATCCCCCAAGGCAGTGAATGAGACAGTCAACGGGTGTCCAGACTCTCTACGGTCACTACAGAGCTCACAGAATTGACGGTGAGAGTAGTGGTGTTGACCCCGGAGTCCTGGCTAAAATTCCAATCCGGCTCTCATATCGCCATGGCCACTTAATCATCCCCAGCTATTGGTCTGTGTTGTTTCTCGTCGTTATGCCTTTGGCCACTTAGGCCAACTCAGCATTGTAGGTGCGAATTGGTCCTTGGTCTGCTTACCTGGTTAAATAATAGTAAAATAAAATGTATCTTTGCTTTTACATACAGTATTACTGCTAAGCTAATTAGTTTCTAATCAATAATGCAACTCTCTTCAAAAGACATAAAACTCAGTTCAGTAAATCAGGTCAGTGCTCCTGGGTAACATTTCTGCATTCTCATTTTCATCAAATCATTTTTGAGAAAAATAGTACAGCCCACCCTGTGATGATGTTTTCTGCCTGTTATAGTACATACTGTAGTTTATGTATCAACAAATGGCACAGACACATAAAAGAGGTTTTAACATGTTAGGGTGTATTGATAGTAGTAGTTAGGGATGGAGTCGACATTTTAAATGTGCAACTGCCGCGTCTGTTTAACTTGGATACAGTCTACCATAGAGCCTTTCGTGTAGTTACTGGATCCAGTCTACCATAAACCCCTTTGTAAAGTTACAGGATCCAGTCAACCATAGAGCCCTTCATTTAGTTACAGGATCCAGTCTACCATTGAGCCCTTCGTCTAGTTACAGGATCCAGTCTACCATAGTGCTCTTCGTCTAGTTACAGGATCCATTCTACCATAGTGCTCTTCGTCTAGTTGCAGGATCCAGTCTACCATAGAGCTCTTTGTCTAGTTACAGGATCCAGTCTACCATAGAGCCCTTTGTCTAGTTACAGGATACAGTCTACCATAGAGCCCTTTGTCTAGTTACAGATTCCAGTCTACAGTAGAGCCCTTTGTCTAGTTACAGGATCCAGTCTACCATAGAGCCTTTTGTCTGGTTACAGGATCCAGTCAAAGGTGACACCACCTCATCATATCTTGTAGACTCAGAACATTGACTTGGTGAAAAATATGTGGCCAGCAACATAACTCCCTTTTTTTTTTACAAAGCCCTACCATATTAGCTTTAGAATAACAACTTTTATTTTATTTTTGATTTTATCAAATCAGGATTGGCAAACTCTTGAGGTTCATTTGGTCTCCACTGACTTTAATTGCGGATAGTTTCAAAGCACCACATTGCTGTAACAAATTACTAAATACATTACATATTGATGTTCTGGTACCGCTCTGGCAATTTTAGAAGATGATTAGGGAATTCCTTGTGGAGAGATGTAACTGATTTTCTGGCTGGCTGTAAAACATTTGACTGTACTGTGTTTTATGTTTCTTAGACTTTCATATTATTGTATTACTTGTTGGTGTGTTTTTGTGCAGAGCTCATTTGTATAAAATGACTCCATGTCAATATAAAGGTGTGATAAACCAGTTACAAAAGTAGTGTGTATCGACTGTCTCTGAGAAGCACACATTCTCATACATGGAGGCTGCTAGCACTTTTGCCTGGAACCATTACAAGCTGCCAGGAAGCTTTGGTTGATGAGTCATGAGATATAGGGGCTGGCACGAGATAAACGAAAAGAGACAAGTCAGAAACATCTTATAACCCTGCAGTTCAGACGCTTTGCAAAGCCTCCATATATGAAAATGTTTTTTTTGTGCACGTGTGTGCGTTATAGAAAATAGCCGTTTTGATGAAACTACATGTTAGTTCTCACCGCCTCAGGAAAACAGCTGTGTGCTTGTGCGCGTCCATGCGCAGCTAACGGTGTCATGGCCACAACGGAACTTCGGGAAGTCCCATTGCTTCGTCAGTAGCGCTGTTCCAGGCGTTTCCTTTCACTTCGAGCAGGCGGAAAACCAATGAAAGGATTAAGAAAACATTTGCATTTATTCATTTGGAGGTATGAATAGGATATTGTTGGTGCCATTGTGATAAACTATTTCGACCGACGCGAAACACAAACCCGTTATTATTCCACTTGAGTTGTGCTGTCATGCCAAGTTTCAACAAATGTCAGTCTCCTGTTGTTTTAAACTGTTTAATGGACAATAAAAGAAGTGCATGATTCAAATGTTTTGCCCGTACATTTTAACACATTATTAGCCTCAACAATATTTTATAAATTCCCCGCTCTCAAAACTGTGGCAGTGGTCAACATGATGGCAATTTGTGGAATTAACCGAAATAATTGCAATAGAGATGCAATAGAGATGCAATAGAGATAAAAATGTATTCGAAAAATTCAACATTTTATAAAAATAGGGAAACATCTGCATCCTGACAACTTGAATTACATGTCGTCCATTAGCAGAACAGTTATTGAACGATTTAGTCTATTCTATTTAGTCTTCTGCTTCTATATTAGAAAGGATGTTGTTGCTTTTTATGTTGCTAATTGAAGGGCTCTCAAAACGCCCTGGATAATTCTCCCCTGTTTTGGTTCAAACTGATAAGAAGCTTTACCAGTTATCACAAGACACACATATCCTAATGACATGTTTGAAGTGAGAAATTATACATGGGGTAAAAAAAAATTGTAATAGGATTAATTTGTATTCTAAAATGACACCTACAATTAGTTTAATATTGCCTTTAGAGACATAAACATGAAAGATGATTTAATAATATGGGGATCTTTATGGTAAACCTATCCCTGGTAGCTACTTTTCTTGAAACACTGAGGT
>JACXGK010000608.1:48460-63774 GCA_016801125.1 Novumbra hubbsi
CCCCCCCCCCCCCCCCCCCTCCCAAATTGCAAAATGACAGAGTCATTGGACATACAGGCGCACTGTGCTGCATATTCATTGTGAGGTCTTTATAATGGAGGCAATTACCAGGGGGATACTAAAGACTCCCGTTACACGTGTCAGCAATGCGACGTGATTGGAGTAAAGCGCAGTGACAACATCAACACAATTGAACCACATAAATCCACAGTCCTTTATATTCTGCCTTGAAATGGTCTCTGGCACACGGTGCCACCGGACAGGACGTCTCCTCGTCCCCACCTCCGGCTTCATATATAAATAATAAAAAATCCCAGGGATTCAGCAGCCCGAAAAATAAACCGCGTATTGATTTTAGATTTGGCAGGAGGGGCTACGAGCACTTAGCCTCGCGGCGGCTCCCCTCGCCGTTGGCTGCTGAAAAGGAATTGGCTTCCCCCCACACCCCCGGCTACGCATTTCGTTCCCAACGGGACGAGGGCACACGCCAATAACGACTTTGTCTCTGTGAATCAGAGGGGATGAAACAGGAGGCCACCACTGCCAGACTAGAGCCTTTAATTGAATATGTATAAGGACCCAATGGATATTAATTCACAACGTTGCCGTGGATACTGCGGTGGCCCGCGGTTTTGCTATGGCAGCAGAAGATCAGGAGGAGTATTACAACGTCCTGACCCTGTCCACAGGATCACCTCTGGGAGGGTGTCTGGTGTCAACTGGTTGGAGCTGCATTTGATACTGCAGAAAGCTGCTTTGGTTTCTGTGATGGAAGCAGCCACAATATGCTAATAGCCGGGGATTATGAAGTAAAATATGAAAGACCAAATAAATGTGCGAAAAGACTACCATGCATCTTTTTCCCCATGAAATTATTACCCTTGCTGAAGGTGGTGTATACACTGATCCTGGGTCCGAATTTGCATTATCCTAATTGATGTTTGAGGTTAGGATTGCAGATGGGGACACTGATTGTCTTACATTTGCATAATTTAGCATTCCCTGTTACCCAGAATGACTTACATTAGCGAGTGCAAATATACCTGTATACTATACTGTTTTGCACTGGTCCCCCTGTGGGAATCAAACCAACCACCATAGCCTCAGAAGGGTCATGCTACGCACTAGACTCACACTTACAGTAATCCAGAATAACCTTTTAGTACATTGGGCTGAGTTGACAACTAGTCATTGTCAGAGCAATTAACTGCCATTGTCTCCACCCTCACCCTTCTGGAAATGCCGCATGTGATGCACTACAAATAGCATTTCCTTGTTTGGCGTCCTTCCACTTCCCTCTCTCAGGTCTTATCTGCGCAACTTCAACCAGAAGAGACGGGAGTGAAAACATAAACATGGTAGTAGAAGCAATGGTCACGATCCTGTGACCTTTCATTCAGGCTAAAGCAGAAGCTGTGGTGCTGACTGAGCAATCAGAGTTAGACAGCGGAAAAAGAAACGTTATATTCTCTGTGAAACCAATTATTCTTTGGCATGGTACATTGGGACACTTTGTGATAATGCATTCATGGGTAATTGGACCAGGGGCCTCCAGCTAGACAATAGTACTCATTCCCTATCTACACCCTGTACACTTTTTAGTGCATTACCTTTTACCACATCCTCCTGAAATATTCTGCCGTTTGGGACAAGCTAATTGGCCTGTTAGCTGTCCACAACACATAATAGAGGTCTGCTTAACATGCCGTTGGTCAAAGATTCACAGAGAAACAGAGTCACAGACACAAGGACAAAGAGAAAGAGTAACAGGGAGTCGAAGAGTAAGTCACAGTCGGAGACACGGATTAAGTCACAGAGACACAGTCACAGAGACACAGTCACAGAGACACAGTCACAGAGACACAGTCACAGAGACACAGTCACAGAGACCAGACAAGCACACGCGTCCGAGTCACCGTGTCCCCGTCGAAACCTCTTGTCGCGCGGCTCGTCTGTGTTTGCTACTGAGATTGGCTGACCCCGGCCCGTGGAGGAAGGTGGTGGGTGGAACGCCTGAGTCAACAGTGAACCACCGTCTCACCGATGAATTACGCTGCTGTCGTCGGAGTGGCTCCGGCCCAGTTCAGTTGACGCACTGCATTATTTAGAGCGCCTGGCTACCTTTTCAGTGTTTCATCAGGGTTCTGCAAACATCACATCCTAATGTGTCCGGATGTTCTTTTGGGCTCCAGGGTGAAGCATCTCCTGCGATCTAGGATCAGTTCCCCCCCTTACTAACCCTAAGTATTAATAAAACCTACCCAAGGTCGCCATCGAGGGGTGACCTCGCCCTATTCTGTTCCGTTAGCGGGGAACTACTTTAACCCGGCTGAAATTGGGATTTGCCACAATAATGTGTGCACTAATTCAACGCAATTATGTATTGTTACATGTGGTCCCGACCTGACTTTCTCTTGGAATCGTTTGAAATGGGAGGAGGTCCAAAGGCTGCTGGGGCTGACATTTATCTGCCAGGACGTTGGCGGTGAGAATTGTTTGGTCAGTGGAAGATCGTGACGGAACCATGCATGGGGGGCGTCGTTCCACTTATCCCTTAGCATCAGATCTCAAAGAACTACCCAGAATCTTAAGTGACTCTAACCTTTACAAACCTTCCAATGTGGGCATGCTAAATAGCTTAAAGGAATATGAAGAATTGTGATGAAACCAGATTGTGAAAGAAACCATTTTGGGCGGAATAAGCAGCTTTTTCTACTTTCCCAGTGATACTTTCACCTCCCCCTCTAGCTCACACAAGGGGTCAGACACTAAGAGAAATATATACTTCTTAGCCACAAATATATAGTTATTTGCTTTTTACTTCATGCCAATGAAGCATTTGAATTTAATTGAAAGAGATAGAAGAAGAGAGAATAGCAAATAAAAGAAAGTGAGACAGATAGAAAGAGGGAGAGACAGATGGTATTTTTGTGGTTGGGTCTTTTCCAGGATGACCATGCCATTTCAACATGGTACGAGGGGTCACTGAATGGTTTGATAAGTATGAAAAGTATGTGAATCATATGCCATGGCCTTCACTGTCACTAGATCTCATCCCAACTGAACAACTTTGGGAGATTTTAGACTTGTTATACAACCCTCTCCAACGCCACCATCATCAACACATCAAATCTGAGAATATTTTTTGGAAGAATTATGTTTTATCCCCCCAGTAGAGACTAGAGAATCTATGCCAATGCTCTTACAATCTGTTCTGCTGGCTTGGAATGGTATTAGCCAGATGACGAGTGGTAACTTGTTTTTACCAGATGCTGCACTTGACATTCAGGGCTAGTAATTTGTTGTTGGTCTCATCAGACCAGAAAATTGTTTTACAGATGCTCTCAGGCATCTTCAGACATTATTTCATTTGGCTTTTTTGCAGTATTGTCTCCACTCTAGCAAATCTACCATAAAAGCCTGATTGATAGGGTGTTGCAGCAATGCTGGTGCTGGCATGATCTCCTATCACTACACAGATACTGTGAAACCTGTTTGAAGCCACTGTGTTCCTGGTCACCTACATGATCAAAGCCGTTCTTGCCCGGTTACTTAGTTTGGCTGGACAACCTGCTTTAGGTTCCAAAACTTTTGTTCACAATATTGGAGTCCACTGTGCTCCTGGGAACCTTCCAGGCTGACAAGCTGAGGTAAATTAAGAATGAGTAAAACTGTGGAAATCCCCTATTGGTTATTTTAATAAGCGTATATAGATACTGTATATCAGAGCTGTAGTACTCGAGGGCGGTCTCGAGACAACTTTTGGAGTGTCTCTGTATTGGCCCAGTTGTATTTGTACTCAGTCTCGGACTGCGAGCACTCAAAATACCTCCTGAGACCAGCCTAACAAGAATCAGCCCAAGATTATCCAAATAAATCCCCCTCGATATTCATAGAAGGCCAATTGGTCCCCCAAATTATTGTGGATGTGATTGTGGATGTTGGTGCCTGTCTATCTCCCCTGCTCTCTATTTCAAAGCCCGGCCAGCCCCCTTTCTAAATCCACTTTTTATAAACTAAACCGATCTCTCTAGAAATCCATGTAATGCTTTACCCTTTACCTTTGTACTTGGGAAGAAGGCAGAAGTCTACTGGAGTCCATGCCTCGAAGGATCAGGGCTGTTTTGATGGCAAAACCATATTAGGCAGGTGGTCATAATGTTATGGCTGATTGTTGTATGAAAATACATATTAAAAGTAGGATAATGCTATAATGATCAGCAGCTTGTATCATCCATTCATTCACGTGACAATTGGCTTCTTATGAGCTTTCACGTGACCTTAAAGTACATTGTCAGTTCTTGCAACATTTCTCGGTAAGTCGTGTAATTTGACTTAAGTAAGAATAGTTGCTAATATTGAAATATTGTAACAGACATTGATAATGGAACATCTAATGAGCGATGGCTGATGTTAGCACATTCCGCGTTTTGCATACAGCAGGTTTTTACAGCACATTTGCCGAACATTAGTACAGATTGAACTCATCAGAAAAACAAACATTTACACACCCCAATTGCACAACAGGTTGAACTCAAGAGGGGCTTTATTTACCATTAAAACACTATCTGAAGATGGGTTCATCAGCGTAAACAGAACCGCCTTGAATTCACTTTATTTGCAGGTGACATGAGATACATAAAACATGCAACATGGCTGGCCAAGTGAAACGCACAACATATTCTGCAGACAGGGTTCTTTGATGGATCGCGCTCGTTCTATGCATACAAAAATACTAAATTGCATTTGTAAGTAGAATTTTAGTATAGTTGTTATGCACATTGATAAATGATGCTCAAAAGCAAACTTAATGGAGAATCTCTATTGAAAATAGGTTTTGTCTCCTGTCTCTTTTTGGCAAATTGCCTCTAATTATACAAAATGGACACCAAAATGAAATTGCACATGAATGGTGGTAAGAAAAGGACAGGAGACCGTTATATGCAAGCTACATCTCAATTTATAGATTGATATGCCAGTTTGGTTTCAAGGTGCCTGCATTATCCTTTAACAAACATGTCTCCTAATTCTCTTAAATATCTCATCACAATAAAAAAAAAACACAAATCATTGGCTTTGATCTCAAGACAATATGCATATATCATTTACATTGTCCTTTCTCTTACCATTTAGAAGTATACTACATTTTTTTTATTTTTTTATTTTTTTTATTTGGTCCCCCTCCAGAAGCGCTGACAGGGAAAGAGAATGATAACTATCTCCTATTCAGCAGAAGGCCTTTTTGTTACTGTTATTCACAGTTGGTGTGTGCGACTCCACAGAACGCTTTGCATACTGATGATTCCATCGTATTCTACCTTATCAGCTCTTGCGAGAGGGTTTTCTCCAGGAGGTGCACCACTTGGGACGCGCATCTGAAACTCCTCGCGCCACCTGCCACGTAACTTCTGACAACTCCTTTGTCAAGGCCAGATGCTCCTCGAATTACGAGAGCAAGCAAAGACAAAGAGAGAAAGTGGGAAGTGATAAGTAACTGTGTCTCAGTTGGTGCTCCTCATTTGATTCTTTTTATCAGGCCTTGGAAATAAATGCCAACTGGTTCTTCAAGAGAAAAAGTTGCGCTGCTTGCATATAAATCTCATCGAGGCAGAGCAGTGTTTTCCCAAATCCTCTGTAAATTGATTTAAGAGCTATCCATCTTTTCTGTTCTTCCTGATGCCTCACTGTAAGCTTTGGAAAAAGTTATATTGATGGTAGGTGTTTACCAAGCCTCAGTGATAGATGGGCTTTGTTGTGCCCTCATTCAGACAGGCCACTGATGAATTGGAGGGTCATTGATTCTGGCACTGGAACATGTCGACAGGCAACCACACACATGTGGTCAGCAATCACTACGCCCCGGTGTTAATTGACAAGTCACATTTCCGCATCTTCTAAAAACGAAGTAGCGGCCCAGAAACAGTTTTTTGATATGTTGTTATTTAGTTGTGCTATAGTAATCAATGACACTTGCCTTTTCTTAATTCCAGGCTTGGATTCTGGGGATCATGCCGGCCCAGAGTTTTGAGGTTGAGGTACAGCATCCATAATATGGTATTTGTGGGCCCCCCAAAAAAACACTTGCTGGGAGGCTTTCCTAAACCAAAATGTTTGTCTTCTGTAATCCAGGTAATGGACCAGATTATCCAGATTACTGCCATGTTAGATACCCTCAACAGGCTTTATGGAAGAGACAGGGAGATAGAGAGAGATGGAAAAGGGAGCCTGGGTGAAAGACTGAGAGAGATAGAGAGAGGGGGAGAAGGGATGGGAGAAAGAAGGGGAGACGGGGGGCTGGATGGGGAGAGAGAGGTGGAGGGAGAGCAAGGCCTGGGTGGGGAGAGAGGGGGGAGGGGGGGGGGGGGAGAGGGGGGGGGGGGGGGGGGGGGGGGGGGGGGGGGGGGGGGGAGAGTAAAAGAGAGTGTGAGATAGAGAGAGAGAGTAAGTAACAGAGAAGAAGGAGAGGCCATGAGAAGATGTGGGAGAATAGGAGAGGCCAGGAGAAGAGAGGAAAGGAAAGGTCAGGAGAAAAGTGAACAGTAGAGAGAACAGGAGAGGCCAGGAAAAGATGTGGGAGAACAGGAGAGGTCAGGAGAAGATGTGAGAGAACAGGAGAGGCCAGGAGAAGATGTGGGAGAACAGGAGAGGCCAGGAGAAGAGAGAGAAGGAAAGGCGAGGCCTGGAGAAGATGTAAGAGAAAAGGAGAGGCCAGGAGAAATGTGGGAGAACAGGAGAGGCCAGGAGAAGATGTGAGAGAACAGGAGAGGCCAGGAGAAAATGTAAGAGAACAGGAGAGGCCAGGAGAAGATGTGAGAGAACAGGAGAGCCAGGAGAAGATGTGGGAGTACAGGAGAGGCCAGGAGAAGATGTGAGAGAACAGGAGAGGCCAGGAGAAGATGTGAGAGAACAGGAGAGGCCAGGAGAAGATGTGAGAGAACAGGAGAGGCCCTGCACGCTATTTTCATATGCTTGCCACACTTCTTTGATTTTACATTATATATCATTAACCCTTATAGAATTGACAACAGAAATTGTGACACATGAGATTGAAATTTTAAACTGACAGTTCTGTTTTTCACAGTAGCTCTTGGAAGTGACAAAGCAGAGAGCCAGTACAACCCACTTAACTATTGATCTTCCAACACATTTATGACCATCAACATTTTATGGGACATAATTCAAGAAGAGCTTGTCAGGAAGTGACACTATGACAGTAATAAAGCAGTTCAAAGGTCAGATGGCTGGAATAAGGGCACATCTATAAAGAAAATGTATATCTGTCGGTTGTACTAATAGAATGTATTAATAGAATCCATACTGGAGTTTACATTCTTCAGTCAATGGGTCTATCTACTACCTTGGCATTGTGACCTGATCCCATGAGTTGGCTGAAGCAAGCTTTGTGTTTACGTCTGTTCATATGAAAATAATTATGGCATGTAATGCAAATGTATTACTCAGACCAGTGTATGTTTGTCGTTTCTGAATCTCCTAACTCAAGCTATTTTAACAGAAGGGGTTATGTTTAAATATTAGACTATTGTGAAAGAGGGGGTTATATCTGAATCTCAGGCTAATAATGGGGGAGGTATGTCTGAATCTCTGGCTATTGTAACAGAGGGGGGGATTTGGAAGTCAATACCTTGAACTTGTGCTCCTCAAACCATTCCTGAACCATTTTTGCTTTGTGGCAGGGCACATTATCCTGCTGAGAGAGACCAATGGCATCAGGAAATATTGTTTCCAGAAAAGGGTGGACATGGTCTACAGCAATGTTTAGATAGGTGGTACATGTCAAAGTAACATCCACATGACTGTCAGGACCTAAGGACTCCCAGCAGAACATTGCCCAAAGCCAGACCACACAGGCCAGCCTTCGCTCCCCACGTGCATAAATTTTCGCCCCGTCGCGGGTTCTACACTTTTCCTTTCTTGGACCACTTTTAATAAGTACTGACCCCTGCAGAACGGGAACTCCCCGCAAGAGCTGCAGTTTTGGAGATGCTCGGACCCAGTCATCTAGCTATCACAATCTGGCCCTTGTCAAAGTCTCTCAGATCCTTACAGTTGCCCATTTTTCCTGCTTCTAATACATCAACGATGAGGACTAATATAACACATTCACTTGCTGCCTAATATATCCCACCCACTGACAGGTGCCATGATGACAAGATACTCATTGTTATTCACTTCACCTGTCATTGGTCATACTGCTATGGCTAGTCAGTGTAAACACAGCAGTGTCTAGCATTTTGGGGGCCCTAAGCAGAAGTAGATTTGGGGCCCCTTCTCCCCTAACAGTTGAAGAACTAAGCGACCGCTTATGTTGCTCATGCCTAGAACAAGGCCTTCAATTTATCTCTGGTGTATCGTGAATCATTGCTGTATCTTGTAAGAAAATATGGCATTGGCCTCTATATGTACGCTAGGAGAAAAACAATATTGTTCTATTAATTTACAAAACGCTTTTGTTAAACATTCCAGAATGTCTGACATTAACTGTCAAGGTTAGAACAATAGCCTACAAGACAAGAACATGAACCCCAATCTCTCCAAACTGGAGAGGTGCAGTGAGCTGGCAAGATTATACTCCAGGGAGGCTGTAGAACAGGACAACCTGGTCAAATTCAAACCAACAAACATAAACAAGACCGTTTAAAAGTTTGGGGTCACATAGAAATGTCCTTGTTTTTTAAATATTTTTTGTCCATCAAAATAACATGTATTTGATCTGAAATTATGTGCAGACCACGTTAATGTTGTAACAGACTATTGTAGGGAAGTTTGAGGTGTTCAGATCACAATGAAGAATATTCATCAGATACAGACAAACTCAAAAGATGCTGGATGAGTGCTTGACATCATTTGGAGATTTGTACAAGGTATCTTGACGAAAGAAGGCTTTCACACCAATTTGCAACGGCATGTCGTTTCCTGTGGACAGCACTTGACTACCTCCTACAACAGGAAAATGACCCAAAGCACAGCAGCTTGACCATATGGTACATAAGAAGTGTTTATCAAGCCAATCTCAAACTTCAGGGAGATGCTTCAGGAAACATTGGGGTAAATCCCTTCAGATTACCTCCACAAATTGACAACTAGAATGCCAAAGATCTGCAAGTAAGTTATTGCTATCATTGGATGATTCTTTGACGAAAGCAAAGTTTGAAAAAATCTAATAATATTTCAATTAATTTTTTTTATTTTAACCTTGTTAATTACTATACTTCCTATTCATTTTGCTATATTTCCTAATCAAACTGATTTCATATACAACTCCTCATCCAACAAAAGACCTCTTTGGGATATTCTTTTATACCCAATATTTTTTCTGACCTGTTGCCAGTTGACTTAATTACTTGTGAGATGTTACTGTTTTTTTAGCTTTACTTTTGTTGCTACATCCCAGATTTTTCAAAAGTGTTGGTGGTATCAAATTCAGCAGGGGCATATCTTTTTCTAGAAACCATAACATTTCTCAATTTCAACATTTAATCTTCTGTCTGGGTACTATTTTCATTTGAATATACTGTAGGGGTTTCAATGATTGCAAATAATTGGATTTTGTTTTTCTTTACACTTTTTCTCAACTTTTTCGGAAACAGGGTTGTGTGTTCTCATAGAAAACAAGGACTTTTAAATCACCCCACACTTTTAAATGGTAGTGTACATATTCACTGTGAACATATTGTATACAAATACAAATAGACAGATAATAATATCTAATATATCGAGAAACATACAAACAGGCATATAGGATTCAGCAGATGAAGGTGTAATGGGAGGCCAGAGAGTCAAGCTTAAGGGTCTTTTCCAGCTCCTTCCAGATATGAGTCTGTCGGTCACAGATATCTGAAGAAATTGTCAGGGCCTTGGATCAGAATACCAGTCAGTATCTGGTGTGACCACTATACGTCTCCTGCAGTAATATAGTTGATCGGGCTGTTGATTGTGGCCTGTGGATATGTTGTCCCGCTCTACTTCAAAGGCTGATCAAAGTGGCTGGATATTGGTGTCATAGGCGTTGATCCAGAGCATCTGGTGAATATTGAAGAACTGGAACATTCTCAGCTTCCAGGAATTGATCACAGACCCTCGTGGCTTACGGCTATGCATTAATCATGCTGAAACATGAGGGGTTGGCGGCAGGCAGCCGTAGGGTCTCGTCACGGTATCTCTGTGCATTTCAATTGCAATTGATAAAATGCAATTGTGTTGTTTGTCTGCAGCTTATGTGTGCCTGCCCATTCCACAACCCCACGGACACCACGGGGTGTTCCGTTCACAGCCATGACATCAACAAACTGCTCGCAAACACACAATGCCATGGAGGCTTTCGGTCAGTTCCATACTGCCGTGATGACAAGCGCGGAGCGAATGAGTTTTCCTGAAACCTTTTTCTGACAGGTTGCGCTGAAACTGTCCTAGTGCGGAGTTTCATCAGCTTTTTGGGTGGCATGTCTTAGGTATCCTCGTAGGCAAATATGCTGGATGTGAGGGCACAGGTAGGTTTTTTTTGTCCACACACTGATTGGTTGTGTGGACAGGTGTCTTTTCTACAGGTAACGAGTTCAAACAGGTGCAGTTAATACAGGTAATGAGTGGAGAACAGGAGGGCTTCTTAAAGACCAACTAACAGGTCTGTGAAACCCGGAATTCTTACTGGTTGGTAGGTGATCAAATACTTATGTCATGCAATACAATGCAAATGAATTACTTAAAAATCATACAATGTGATTTTCTGGATTTTTTTTTTGATTCCGTCTCTCACAGTTGAAGTGTACCTATGATAAAAATTACAGACCTTTACATGCTTTGTAATTAAGAAAACCTGCAAAATCGGCAGTGTATCAAATACTTGTTCTTCCCGCTGTATGTACTGTACCCAGGCTCAATGTGTGCATGTCATTTTAGGTAATCAACTGCATTGGTTTGGTTTTGCTCATGCTCTCTATGTTGCGCCATGTCTTGTCTCCAGTACGGTTTCTGCAGCTCTCACCCACAGTTCTCCCTTGTACTTGACTTCTCACGGAAGCCTTTCTCCACGCCTACTCTCCAACTCGCATCCGTATGATGGCACGACAGCATTGGCCCTAATTGGAACCTCCTCGTCTCTCCCCTCGCCACTCAGCTCGGCGCTCCCTCCCGGACTTGCAGTCATTCATTTTTCATAAACCTGCCTTGTTCTGCCTTTGATCAGGCACACCTGAATACGTTAAAACTGTTTTGCTTTGCCTGTTTTCGTTGGAAAGGAATTACTGGAAATATCTTTAAAATATTATGAAATGTTAAATTGGGAATAAAACAGTATCTCTTATTAATCACTTTGTACTGGAAACTCTGCTTGTTCAGGGAATTACAGGAAATTGGACCGCTAACGTGGCTAGCCAAGCGAGGCTGGTGAATCTTTATCCTGAAAGCCTTGGGCATTGGTAAGATGACGAAGCAATCAATCCACTTGCCTTCTTCACTACATAATGTAATTCATTCAAACAATTCAAACATTAATATATTCACAAAGTTTACATCACATGGGCATATGCATATGGAAAATAAGCAATATTATTTAATGCCACAAAATCAACTTTGAGGAGGGGATTAAAATACAATAGTTGATGAAGAAAGTGATTTAAAATCAAGTGTTCAATCATGAATTAATTATCAGTTAATTTAGCATCATTTGCACGCTATTGATTTGGGTCTGTGGAATGTTTTTAATCTCATTACATCTCAAAGCCAAATTTGGAAGAGAAGGAGTCATATTTATTACAATTAAAATAAGAACAACTTAGCAAAGTTTCCATGAGTGTGCAAACTAACCAACAACTTAGTTAGGTTGTGAGAGATATGAATAACTACTATCAGCTAATCCAGTTAAAGGGCAGTTGGGGGTTCCGTTTGAATAATTGCGTCAGAACATTACTTTGCATCTGCATTGATTTGCGTACATTTCCGGATGGCTGAAAGCTTAATTTGTCAGAGCTTCTTGGCATAACAGCTATTAGGGTTCCATGAACACTGTTCATGTGGTGGGATGTTTTTCTTCCTGATTGGCTTGTACTGCCTGCCGGCCTGCACTGTTTGGATGTGAATGTTTGGGACTGGTGATGACTGGTGTGAGAGAGGTCAGCAAATAATCTCTCCTGTGTGCTTTCTTGTATCTGGTAGGACCTCGATGGAGAGCAAGTTGCAGCCGATGGCCCTTCCTGCCGATTGTATGATTCCCAGCAGTTTCCCTCTGCAGATGGCGGACACAGACTGAAACAAGATGCTAATGGAGGATGGACTATGTGATTGATGCGTAAACCCAGATTAGGATTGTCGGGAGATGTTTTTTCTCAGCAGCTACAAATATCAGCATCTGCTAGTTTGCCTTCTCGCCGATCTCGCTATGATGTCGTCCTCCCACCTGAGATTGTGGGAGACGGCTGTTTCTGGGTCGTTTTATGATTCAGCCGAACTAACAGCTGAGCCCTCAATCTCGAGTGGGAGAGTGAGGTGTCCTGATGATGGAGAGGGCTTTGTGAATTTAATCTGCAGTAGAACCGGTTAAGTTTATTCGGCACTGAGATATTGTCTGCAGCCATCTGCCACCGGATATGTAATTGGTCTCCTTCCTGATGCCTTGCCAGCACATGTACAATAACTACTGCAATAGTCAGACATGACATGAATCACCCTATTACATATGTTGTTAATGTTGTTTTAGCATCAAAACATCAGAACCATCCACCCTGGAACTCTAGCCAGTTAACCTGAGCTAACAACAATTTTAAGGATGTTTTAAGGATAGTATAGTTGGAAACAAGTTGTTGGATTACAATATCATCTCCGAAGAACATGCTGAAACAATCCAATGTGTGTACTGGCCCAACTGAAGGGCAATCAAGATTGTGCAATAAAGACTCCACCAACACAATCTTGATTGTACTCTACATGGTTGGTATAGTGGTTCCTGGAGAATTGACTGTACTACCGTCACAACTAAGCAGCATCTGATTTGCTAAGTTCTTTACCAGGTAAACAGCATTGCCTGTGAGTTTATACAGCTGTTAGATCAGGGTCCTGGCCAAAGCGCTTTGCAAGCGTGTGTTCTGCCTTATGCCCGTGTGAATCCCTTTGTTGATGTTATTTAAATGAAACTGTGTTCACAGCGATGTAGTGTGAAAGAGATCTAGATGGACACAGGCAGGCTCTATGCAGGCACCTATTGTTTGGTTAGTGATGTTTCTTTAGCACAGATAGTCAATAAGGTGTTAATTCTGTCCTTGAGCAAGGCAATTAACACTGAATGTTGTTTAAGCACTCAACATGTCACCCTTCCAATTTGCATTAGTTTTATCCAAATCTCCTTTGAACACGGTGGAAAACTTTTTCCTGATAAAACAACAGAAATAATAAAAACAGATTGATGCAAATAACTGTCATAATGTTCATTGTTAACTGAAGGCTTTACAATCTATAATAGTACAACCAAAAATATTTTTTCTCAGTCTAGCATCTGAAGGAATGATCCTAGTCAGAAACTGTAAGCAACCCACGATAGCTGTAGAATCTTCAACTGTCCACCATGTCTTGCATTTCTAACAGATATTTCCATACCTGTTTGTGAAACCGCTCGCATTGAACCATTCAAATGAGCGCTTTGTATTTCCTGCAAATCACATTTTGAAACATTTGCTTGTGTTCCTATCACTGTGCACAGAGCTTTGCTTGAAATCTCAAGGGGGGAAATATAGTCATACTATGGGGGGTGGGGGTGTGAAGACCTAGGTTGAATAACAACTTAAAAAAAACATTCTTGCAGTTCTACAAGTGTTGACATTTTGCTGATTCGACCACCATGGACATTCCCAATTGCGGTCAGTTCATGCCACGGTGGCCACTCACATGTAGATCAGCGCATAAAACATTCTGTATTATGGGTCGTGAGATGAAAATGGACTGAAACAATTAGACACGAGACATGATAATAACATATTGTAGGCCAGTTGTTTAAACAATACTCAAGCTGTAACACAAAATCGACTGTACCCTCAATGTTTAGAGGACCCTTCTAAAATCTTGCTTTGATCTCTTAACATCCCACCCCACTGTTCCCCATCATCTAACAGTGCCCTGCCTCTGGCTCCAACTCACTGCTAAATGAGTCAAATTAGACAGTCACACAAAAACAATGGACATTCTCTCAGCAGTTCTATATCTATGAATGCTCCTATAGTACAGAACATGAACTGATCTGACCTATTACTCACGGTTATTAAAATTAATGACTCTAATGTCTCCAGCAACCTACTTTTTTTGCAAGGGCTGCTGGCTTTCTCTTATTAATTACTGGCAATGTTGCAACTAACCTTCTTGCTTACACAATGTAAAATAATTGAAGAAGGAACCAGGGAAACAGATAACTAAGACGATATAATGTCCTACTGGAGCGCTACAGCCGGGCTTGCTTGGCAACAACAGCTTAGGGTGGCCAAGTTAATGCATTCGTTTATTGAAACTTAAGACTAATTACATATAAAAACAAATGTGTGTTGCAATCAAACTAGCCAATACTGCAAGTCAATATGCAAGTGCTAATTACCTACACACGATCTTACAGCAAGTCAAATAGCTAGCTAGCTAGTCATCTTATATTAAACATCCTTATTCCATTAATTGAGGTCTGGCATGCAAAGACTAATTCATTTCACTGGAACAGGAGTAGAGTAATTACGGGGAAAGGATAAAACATTTCATGGACTTCTGAAGAGACAGGCTTTTTCAATAGAACACAAGTGGAATGGATTTAGAATGTGAGTTTGAAATAAGAGCAGAAGGAGGTACAAACTATTTTCCACGTGTGTCAACTAAAACATGAGTATTGTCACTCAGTTAAGCAGCTGCCGGCAAGGGAGACCTTTAGCAGTTGCAGTTAGATGCATGAATGCATGTTTTTTTTTATCTTTTTTTTTTAGAATATATAAAATAACAACCTTAGTAAAACAAAAACAGACAGAAAATGTTGTTTCAGAGATTAGTTAATCCAAAAAGGTCATTATTGATTAAGAATTTGGTTATATAATATTAGCTATGGGTTACACTTGGAAAATAAGATCCCGGTGAAGACCTCTACTCCGTCTGGCCAGACCGAGCAACTCCGAGGGAAAGCACCCGCTGCTCTCTACTTCCACGCTAATCACACACTAGACAGTTCTACTGGCTCCAATTCTACTTCAAAGCCCACCCATTTCCCAGAGTCTGAAGGGCTTGTCAGTGTTGCCGTGGAGGCATGCGGGAGGAGAGCGAGCGGTGGCCGTGTGGGTGGC
>JACXGK010000608.1:63874-78310 GCA_016801125.1 Novumbra hubbsi
CCCCCCCCCCCCCCCCCCTCTTCGTTCCTCCCCTCCAGTGAAAGTGCCGGTGTCCTCATGTTAGCTGCGTGAATTAAGTTGCATTCCAAGCGCCATTGTTAGGATAATGGGAAAAAGTTATCTTCAAAGCGTCGACGGGAGAGCCGGCGGGCCCTGAGAGGAGCTGCCACTGCCGGGCCTAATCCGTGAAATTACACCTGCCACTACCACTGCAACGCATTAACACCCGACCGCTACAGCCTTGTAAAACTATTCAAATTAACAAAAGTTTCAGATAGGGACTTAATTAACACCCTGGCCTCTCCCCTGGCACCTTGCGCGCACAGGTACTCTTTCATGTTTGTGAGACGAAGAGAAAGAAACATGAGCTAAATTGGATTTGGATTTTTTTTTTAAACTTGCCAAGAGGTACCGTGCTGTGTGTGTTTTTTTCATCGCGGATACCTGCTCAGAGCCTCGGCGGAGATGAAACGTAACGCGGAGCAAAACGTTTGGAAGGCTGTTATTTCGCACGCTTGTGTACATTACCTCTCCGCCCACCTCGCTCCGCCACGTCCCACTGATGTTTCACCTTTGTTTTGTGGATAGGACAGTAATATCGGAACAACAAAGAACAAAGCAGGAAGAGAGGCAACGACTCGATTGTGGGTTTTCCAAGGCACTCTCCGCGGAGAGAAAAATCAAATTTTTCGTGGTGTTGCTTTGAAAGGAGAACAGATTTTTCACTCATGTACTGTAGCTGAAGTACTGCATGATTACAGCCTAAATGTCGTCTGAAGCGGGTTCCCGTGGTAGTCATGAGCAGGAGAACCGAACCCCTTAAACGAGCCCTCGCACTTCCTGACAGACAGAACGCATGCACGCGCACACAAATGCTATGACTGGGCTACTCCAATTATCACTCTGGTGGAAGGTCCTGTACCTTGCCTGTGCTAGTGAAGTGACAGTGTTGGATGATTGCTGTGGCCTCCATAACATCTCATTAGAGTTGACAGGGGGAGAATGCTGGAACAGAATGGGCCACCTGCTGTCACTCCTGTGGTCATCAAGAAATCCGGTGCCCACATTAGGACCAGCAGCTACTTTACCCCCGGCTTATGATATGGCCACAATATACCAGTCACCTCTGGAAGATGCTCTGCTGTAATTCCTTACAAGATTATAGCACAGGAGGGATCTTAAACCAATTTGTCGGTTTGCCCTTGAGCATGGCACTGAACCCTAAATACTCCTGTAAATCACGCTGGACAGGAGTGTCTAAGAGGACTTTGTATCCCAAGTTCTTTTACTCATCCAAGTTCTTCAAACCCTTATCTGTGACAGTTCTCCTTTGCTACCGTCTCCTATCGTGTGCAGGGGTCAAACGCACCTCCACTTCCCATGTTGACCCGAGTCTCACCGGCGTAGAACATATTGTAGTTCTTGTGGTCCAAAGTGTGGTTCGTTATATTTTGGGGTTTAGGTACTGTTTTCATACCCACTGAACAATGCTGATAGATAATGAATGGATACCAAATGCTACAGAATTTTTCACGGCAGTGAATGGTAAGGAATGGGAAGCCACATGGCAATTTGTTGAGACTGACACTCCAGATTTAATTTAGACTGATTTTTTCCCCATGAGAATCCAAATTTTTTCTTTTTTAGAAAATACCCATTACTCCTTGTTTACAAGCCTAAATGTTTACTTGTTAGGGTATGTGTAATGTCTCCCTTCAACAGGAAATATCGTATTAAGATATCTGGCAGGTTATAAAATTCTAAGGAATGCCAGTGAAGAGAAATACTGTTGACACACTAATACTTCTAAATGGCTGCTTGGTTTCTACAATTCTTATATTTTCGAAATTCAACTAACAGGACTCTCAAAAGCACTAAGCTGTTTTCCAACCAAGTTTTTTATTATATAGTCTGGACACACACAATCCATTTCAACCCTGTTCCTGTTGCTGCATTTCAACCCTGTTTCTGCTGCTGATCACTGTTAGAAATTTCAGATATGACCGTTCCCTTTCTCTATGAAATAAAAAAGGTGACATAAACTGCTTGTCACAAACCTCCCCAGGTTTCCTGCGTACTTACTCCAAGTGGGTGGCTTGTCATTTGAAATATTTGGAACTCCACCAACCCTCTCCCGTTAATTATTCATCTGTGCCGCGGCAGAGGCCGGTTTAATCTGGCCCATCTGCCGGCAATAAGTGACAACCGTAAGGACTAAATGGTATTATTGCCGATGCCGATGCCTTTGATACGCGCTTCCCCACAGCTGTCATTGGGGAGATCAAAAGGACGCTGATGGGTCTTCTGCATATTCAAAGCGCTCGGTGGACTCATCGTGTAAATAAAATATGAAAGTATTAATGAAGAAGTCACCCATTTCACGTGTTAAAAAACCATGCGCCCACCAGTGGAGTGATGAAAGAGTTGTGGGTCGGTGGGCTACCGACAGAAGTTGCTGGAAGTCCCCCCCCCCCCCCCTTTGCAAAGTATTGCAAAACTGCTGAATATTAAAACAGCTTCAAAGTAAAAAAACAAATAGGCCGCATGTGTTTCTCATTGTGTTTGTGATTGCCCAAACATATGGTATCATCAGGGATGGGCAGTATTTATGAAACATGTATTTATAATACTTATTTCAAATAAAATGCCTTTATATTTTGTATCAGAATACTTTCGTATTTTTATTTTATAGTTTACTTGTCATGTCCTGGATGCGGGCCCCTAGCCATCTCTATGCTTTGGGGCTCCCATTCAGGGCATGGCACATAGAGAGGCCTCTAGCCATCTCCATGCCATTGTGGGCTCCCCAGTCAGAGCAGCTGCATTCAGTTGACTCTGATTGGGGAGCCTACTTAGGTTCATTTTCTAGCCACACCCGGGGTGGTTTATTGTTTGTGCTGATCTCAACAGTTCACGGTTTGTCCTTTGTTTTACTCCTATTTCATGTAGATACGCTACACGTTATTTGTATATTGTTTTATGTTTGTTTGTGTCTCAACAACAGCTCACGGTTTGTCTTTCATTTAATTCAAGATTCATGTGAATACTCTACACGTAATTTGTACTTCGTTTTATGTTGGTTGCATACCTTTCATTTTCCGTTTACAGTTCGTGTTAGTTTGTATTTTGTTTTATTGGATTAAATCACCTTTTGTTTATACAATGTCCGCTTATGGTTCCGCCGCACTACAAGACCGTGACATTACTGTACAATAATTAGTGAGAAGTCTGACATCATAGAAATGCTTCCTCTGATTGGTGTATACTCAGTAATTTTAACAGATTTGTTAAGATCAGAAGAGAAAATTTATCCATATTCGAAGAAGAAGGTCAAGGTTACAAGCGTCCCAGCTTCGCAGCAATTTAAACCATAAATGGATGTAATTTTTAACAGTTCATGTTAAGTGCTAGTGTTTGTTATAGTAGCCTAGGTTAAATCTAACAAATAATTTGACCCGAGTAACAGCCCTTACAGTTAGCGTTAGCTAGCTACTTTCAGCCTATGTTCAGTTCTCGTCGGTTGTGCACAAAAAAAAGGGGTTGTACAACATTACATTATAATGCCACAATACGGTGTAACTTGTAAGAAGTATTATTATATTTAAGATTGACAATCAGATGATCAGAGACTCAGAGACAAGATGCTCAAAAAAAATTTGACACAATAAAAATGTATGTATTTGGTATCTTATTTTAAAATACATTTTGATGTATGTTTGCCCATCCCTGGGTATCATGTACAGTGCATGCGGAAAGTATTCACAGATGCATTCCGGACACACTGTATGTGGCATAGGACTCTTCCTCTTAACACGCTGGGCCCAGACAATCCCATCCTTTCTTTTGGTTTGCTTTTGACACTACAGTGGGTCAAGCTGTCGATCCAGTTCCTAATTAAGTGTCGAGACAGGTGGAATTTTACCTGCATCCTTTGTGCTCTCAAACATCTTAAATCCCAAACAGTGAATCTCAAAACAGTGGCATTGTCGTACATGTAAAGAATGTATCCTACATATTTAACAGAAGATCTGTGCATTTTTCCCCCCAACTGCCTTTGGAGACTTGGTCAGTGTATATTAAGTGGTGCCAGGCCACATCTGATAATCACAGTCACAGTGCAGCCATCTAAACCCTGCTGCCACTGATTCAAACAAGCAGCTAATGAATATCCAATTAGCACCAAGTGTGTGCTCTCCAGTCTGCTCTCCCCTCTGACGAGCTGCACTGAGACACCCGTGAGCTCCAGTGAGACCTGCTGCTTCAGGTCGACCCTGTGGGGCTTCAGAGGGATACCTCTTCCTCTTCACCCAGGGTGACCCTCGTTATCCCCAGACACTCTCTGGTCATGCATCTCCCTCCATCTCCCCTTCCCTCTCTCACCTGCCTTTCTAAATCCCTCCCTCTCCCAGATCCCTTCCTCACCCTGACTTCCGTCCCCCTTCTATCCATCTCTAACTCTAGCACTATTCCTGCCTCCCTCCTACGCTGACTTCATCCCTCCCCCATGCCTCCCTCTTCCTTTCTTCTAAACTCCCAGCCTCCCGCACTCCCCGACTTCCTTTCTTCTTACCTCCCCCCGCGTGACTCCCCCTCCGCCCTCGTCGTCGCTCTCTCTCACCTCCCCATTCTCCCCATCTCTCGCCGGCCCCACTGCCTTGCCAGCCAGGGCTTTGTTGCCCCGATGCAGCTGGGTGTGCAGAGAGCAGTTTTCTAATCATTGCATTGGAAGATATTATTTCCATTTCGGGGCGTTTTTTCCCCCTTTTTCCCTGGTAGTGGAGCAGAGTAATTAGGGAGCCATCAATCTCCTGGCATTTCAGCCCATCAGCCTTCAGTTTAGCTGTGCCCATTCACACCTGTCATGACAGGAATGCTAACGAGTCCATTGCAGCTGATTAGAATCAAGGGTTCGCACCGTGGCAGGCTTGCCAGCCGCCTCAGCAACCTTACCGCGCACATATGGTCACGCATAAGGATTATCTTACTAGATGCATTCAAGGCCAGCAGTCTAAAATGAACGCTCGCTCTGATCCGACAAGCCACTGAAGATGAGATTTAATCATCTCGATGAAACACTTAATTGGCTAACTGATTGTTATCTGTTGGAAAAGAAAGAGGCATTTTTCCTATGTGGCACTTTTTGATGAATAAACAAAGGTCCAAATCCAGGCACGTCTTTGAACATGCACACACACACACACACACACACAGCTCTTTTTGTATTTGAAAAGGTAAAGAATTACATTGCTGGTCCTCCGATTTGTGCATTTTAATGGTCTGCTGTGTCTGTTGTAGGTGTCTCATCAAGGCGTCACACCGCGGATAATGTCACACTGGACACGGAGAAACAGACCTTTCCTCTTCCCGTGGTCCTGCCACCCCCGTACCGCTACCGGGAAGCCCCCAGGGGGAGGAGGCTATCTCCTCGCCGCCTGTAGTCACGGCTATTTTTGGAACACGCGGTACAGGGTGGTGGCATGTAAGCTGATGCCGGTTCAAAGCAAAATGTGGGCGACACATCAAAACACCGGGAGACAACGAGGTGGAAAGATTGGGCGGGGTTATCGAGATGGGAAACACTGCTCCGGGTAGACGTGCTGCCAGTCAGTGTGCAAGTGGGTCCGAACTTTCGACCGGTACTGTATGTCATGCCCCCCCCCCCCCCCCCGCCGCCTTAAACAAAGCCGGCCCATTAGCGTAGGTGTCCCTTGACCGCGGAGGCGGGGCCTGGTCGTCGAGGCTGGGTGAGCGCGAGACGGATGATGCGCGGGAGCGCGTGTGACACATTGTCAGGGGTGTTGTTCGCCCCCACCGCCTGCCTCCATCCATCACACTTAATAGCCCCGGTCTGCAGATGTCAAGGCCACAGCCACGTCGGCGGGCCCCGGGAACCGCGGGCGGGATGGGATAAACACCTGGGCCGAGGCGCGGGGGGCCCCTCCGGGCGGCTGGGGTTGGCGCCGGGGCTCCTCAGGGCACGTCGAGGCTGGAGGCTGGTGGCGGTAGTCTTTTAAGGCATGTAGTGAGATAAATGGTGGTAGATACGAGGTAGGATTGGACAGGGGGGGGCGGATGTTGATATGTGATAAAGGAATTATAGACAGAAAAAAGGATGAGAGTCAAAAACAGCAACATTGGACCTTTTCGTTTAACTCCACATTTGTCAGTGTGAATGTCCATGTTTTCTTGCCTTTAGGCCACAATACTAAAGTGCAATGCTTTTTTTAAAGGCAGGTGTACTTTTATAGATAATGACGTTCTCTGACCTGCAAGTCATATACATTACAGATTGCATAGACCAGGTCTGGTTAAACACCTTTTATTATACACTTTAAATACATGAATGTTGTGATTGATATTGTCAAAGACTTCTGCCTTAGATTGTTATCTATGCTAAGAAAAATCACCTATTCATTTTTTTTCCCTTGTGGTTTACTGGTGTTAAATGTGTCATTTCGAAAGAACTCTCTCTATAAAAACATACAGTCTAGACCTGAAAATGTGAAAGGAGAAAATGCCATGATTATTGTTAAGATTAGGATGTTTATTACTGTGATTGTTACTAAGAATATGACTATTTTATTAATGTGATTATTACTATGATTTTGCCTATTTTAATTAATGTGATTATGACAAAGATTTTTACTATGTTTATTACTGTGATTATTACCAAGAATATTACTGTGACTGTTACTAGGATTATGATTTTGATTATTACTATGCTTATGACTGTGATGCTTACTGTGATTATTATTATGGTTTTAACTGTGTTCATTGGACTATTTTAAAAGAGTATTGATGTATACCACAAAACCAAAAACTTAGCCAAAAGAAAAACGTAACTGCAGATAACAAATTTTATAATTAGTCGCTGTAGTAGAATATGGTATATGTGCTAATTCTACTGCAGACCAAAATGATGAATATCCTGTCGTTGTATAATCAAGATACACATATAATATGATTTATCAATAGTCTATATAATATTCACTATTCATATTTAAAATGCAATATTTATAATCAATTGTCTACATAGTATTACCAATCTATATATCAGATGTATTTAATCAGCTAACGAAATAAAGAATAAAGAATTTTCCAAGACCACTCCTTATTCCTTGAGAAACACAGCTGATGACAAAGTGTGTTTCTCATAGTTAGTACTTAATGCCTCGTCCTAATTACTTCATCCAGCGTGAGGTGTCCGTGTCCACATTCGCCACCACACTCATGTAATACACCTTCTAATTAGATGTCCCAGCTGTGCGCTTTCAAACTGATTGTTTCCTTGGAAAAACTCATGTGGCACTTAAAAGCATCTCTTTTTATTGGTTTAGTAATGTGTAATATTTGCTCTCGTCTGTTGTTCCTCTAGGCTGTCTCATTGTATAATCCTGACGAGCCATGATGGTTGCACCTCAGTGCCATTTTATGGAGAACTTATCTGAGTCTACAGTTCACAACCGCAACACAGAGAATAACAAATATTGTCCCATTTTTGCAATGCTGATAGGCTTATTTCAAACCAAAGCCAAATCACAAGGCATCCCTCTCTCTGTCTTTCACACTCTCTCTCTCTCTCTTTTTCGCTCAGCTTCACTTAGGAGGAAACAATGAGCCTGTGATATAATATATTTCATTAAATTCATCTGCCAGACAAAATTGACAGATGGAGCACATTTCAGGAGAGTGGAGTCGTATGGGAAGAAGTAGTTTGGTTGTGTTTCCAGCTCTGAAGGATTAGCGGGGTATGTGAGGTGAATGATGATCCATGTTTACAACGTCATTACACCTCGTATCGGTTGATTCCTCTCAATGTCTCTGCTGCAATGAATTATACCCTGCCGTCGTCGAATTCCCGTTACAATAAATATAAGTATAGTACTATTCCCAATGTTTTGGGTACAACACCCGGAACCTCCCTCGCACTCTCCTCCTGGCTCTTTCCAATCTTCAAACTCCCAACCCCCTCCAGAACACATTTCACAAAGTCTGTAGAGTGAAGTGGCCCCCTAGATGCAGACCTGGAGTCCGCTGCCCTGCCCTCAATACAAGCCCTGGTGCAGATAAAACGGACCCAGAATCAATGTCTAGGTGTGCTGCCTTACCATTTAACAGACTATGTGTTTTAGATGGGGTTAGGGATTTTTTCTCAGGGGGTTGTTGCTTGCTCTTTGTTGTTTCAGACTGGGTGCTGTGTAAAAGCTCTTTGTGACAACTATTGATGAAAAAGGGCTATATAGAATACATTTGATTGATTGATCAATTGATTGTATGGCAATTGTTTCAGAGCCCCCCTAAAACAGCTTTTTAGAACATGACTCAATTACTAATGAACTGTTGGGGTACAGTCAATCTAATTCAGAGTGTAGAATGGAGGCTGGTGTGGGTCCTGTTGGTGGTTAAAGAGAATGGAGGTTGGTGTGGGTCCCATTGGTGGTTAAGGGGAATGGAGGTTGGTGTGGGTCCCGTTTGTGGTTAAGGGGAATGGAGGTTGGTGTGGGTCTCGTTGGTGGTTAAAGAGAATGGAGGTTGGTGTGGGTCCCGTTGGTGGTTAAGGGGAATGGAGGCTGGTGTGGGTCCCATTGGTGGTGAAGGGGAATGGAGGCTGGTGTGGGTTCCGTTGGTGGTTAAGGGGAATGGAGGCTGGTGTGGGTCCCATTGGTGGTGAAGGGGAATGGAGGCTGGTGTGGGTCCCGTTGGTGGTTAAGGGGAATGGAGGCTGGTGTGGGTCCCATTGGTGGTGAAGGGGAATGGAGGCTGGTGTGGGTCCCATTGGTGGTGAAGGGGAATGGAGGCTGGTGTGGGTCCCGTTGGTGGTTAAGGGGAATGGAGGCTGGTGTGGGTCCCGTTGGTGGTTAAGGGAACATTAGAAAGTTACTAACAAACAAAAACAGTTTGTTAGGACTCTGAATGTCTTTTTCTTTTTATGCCTGGTTCCAGGTATGTTACCACAGATCATTTTTGGATGATCTTGTGACGTTTCTTCATGGTCCAATGGTGAGTTTTGCCTAGTTCATGTTTTGTAGCAAGCACGTTCCAAAGGATGTTCTCTGTAGGTATTGACAGGTTAACGTTTTGTGTGGTTCCTGTAGGGCTGTTTAAATACATTGTCTCTGGACGTTAGAAGGATGTTAATGGGTTTCTACTATCTGGCATTTGTCTGATGGATGCAAAGAGTGCCACACTTCAGGTCGGGTCATTAAAATGTCTGTAATGCATGATCACATCAGTGTAACAAAATACAAAATGTCCTCAACAACTCTTGCAGGACCAGCCGGAAACTAGGCAAGTCCTTTCGGAAAACCACAAAACAACCCTCCAAACTCATTCTAGGTGATGTCCCCGGTATCAAACATTGACTTAAAAAATCCTCTTGTGGGCCGTAACACAGTGTCCTGACCACTTTAAAATGTTCTAATGACATCCTGGGGAGTTGCTAACAACTTGTTTTTGGAGCTATAAAATGTTGTTGCAATATGCAATAAAAGGAAAGGTTTCTGTCATGTCTCTAACTTTGTAACAGATAAAGCTACAAAATATTATGACTCTATTCCTGATAGATAACAATCCTAGAAATGTGTGTGTCTTTGGTTTCCTTAGAAGAGTACAAGACAAAGAATGCAATCAGACTAACGGGCAAAAAAACTTACTTTATGAGACAATGTTCCTTTTTACATTATTGATCATACAGTTATATCTACTTTGCATTACAAACCTTCCTGCAGATGAAAGTATTATTTCAAATCAGTCTAAAACTGTGGTCACTAGATGGTCATAGCTCCAATTGAGACAGTAAAGATTCACCCTTCATTTTTTTAACGTGGCTCTGTCGTGAAAACGTTTAGACATCAAAATGGTATGACAGGGCAAAACATTTTTGGAAAACCCTGGTTAAAGGCCTCGTCCAAGGATTTTCTTAAAAAGGTCCTGACATAGTCTTCAGTAGAGATGGATAAAGGACATTGTACATTATACAGTTTACATGTAAATGTTAACCTCTATACCCTCATTGCTACTATTCCAGCATTTCAGCTGCACATGATACCAGGCACTTTCAATTTGCTTTCATTGCACATATAAATATATACTTTGTTCTGGCCATTTGCCATCACTGCATTTATACATTTCACTTTAACCACACACATTTTTTGTAATAGTGTCACTTTATATTTGCACTTCCGGTTTGGATAATAACTGAATTTTTTATTAAATATGTTCTGCTAGTCAGTGTCTGTATGCCACACATGAAAAGAGACATCATTACAAGACAAAGTTAATTTGTTAATTATGCAAACATTTTCAAATCGAAGTGTACGTTTCCACTGAAGTGTCATTGACATGTAAAAAGGAAAATATTGACTAGAAATGAACAAAAACTGTACTGTGAAGTTTTGTAAGGAAGCAATTTTCTATCTGAAATCGTTGTGCAGGTGACAACTTTAGCACTTTTGGAAAACGAAGGAACGGTAACTGAAAGACAAATATCTGTTTTGTACCCCACAAGAAGCCATCAGGTGTCAGAGGAGAAGTCCCATTTGTAAAATGATAAATTACAGTTTTTTAAAACAGACAAGAGCCACCTGATGAGAATATAAAATCCTCTATATCACTAACTCATTTTTGTTCCATGTAAAAAGTGACAGAAAAGAGGTCCAATTTGTAAAAAGTGAAAAACGTATAGTTCTTTTCCTTTCTCCCTCAGCTACTCTTCCTGTAAAACTGGGAGGGGGTGTTGGGGCTGTAAAATATCAGCGGGAATCTGCTCACCAGCACTTCTTCTGCCAGATTTAAGGTGTTTCATTATCTTTGGCTAACGCAAACAGCAGGGCACACAGCTAGCCTATCACATATTACTGATAGAGGTCCAGGGGAATGATGGCTTGTTGTGAGAATATGTTGAATTTGACTGCAGATTTTGGCTGGAAGACGCAACATAACATGCCTAATATAGGTGTTTCCATTATGTACGAGGAGACAAAGGCATATGGGAGGCAAAATTGATATTGGCCAGATTAATTACCTGGCTAAAAAACATTGTTCTCAGAGAATGCATACAGAACATTTAGAATTGCATTAATTTGTAGAAGGTATGGTCTGAAAGTACTCAACTGCCTCCAGTGACATATACTGCTGCAGCATGGTTTCCAAACTAACCAACTGCAATTTCAGCAAAAACTCACATTTTACCACCTTTTATTCCAACAGCAAAGCAAAAAATGCCCCAAAATATATCCTTAACAAAAGAATCTTATCAGCGACCAGCATGACATTAGTTTGGATTGACACCTTTCCCTTTTATTCCCTCATCACTCGTCAGATGATCACAGCCACAGTGAATCTTGGGTAAAATGTGATTCACTGACCAATTCCCAAATTATGTGTCATAACTAAGGATGCAAAGTTGATTGTCAGTCAACTGTAGTCAACTGCGTTTTTTTAAAGATCTCAAACATGATTATTCTCTGTTACAGGCAGAAAGCAAATATGTTCCCATCCCAAATTGCTAAGCAACATATGTCCATCTTTGGAGGTGGAGCCTAATTTCTGCCTAGTTCAGAAAGTACGTCACAATATGTAGTCGCCTTTCAATGTTAATCAAGTGTGTGAGGCATATTGACTTAATTCCTGAGTATTGATCGACGCACACCCATTTCCATTTTATCGGGATCCTAACAAAGGAAACGCAGACACCACACTGGCTGTTTCTTTCTCTGGCATGCATGGACATTTATTTCTGTAATGCAGAAATTCATTGACAGGTTCCAAGACTCATGTGGTATTAAGTGTAGGCCGGCACGTAATGCTGACAACACTGGGATCAATCTCCTGCCGTAAACATAATCTTTTTATTAAACATTACTCATGCAAAGCTGTCCTAAAATCCAGGCTGGCTCAAAACCCTAATGCAGACCTTTAAACATAACAAAATATTGTCAGACATGCTTTAGTCTTCTACATGGGCTTGGAATATGGTGGACAAAATGCTCGAGATTTACTGACCACATTCTTTCTCAGTGTGTTCCTCTCCACGGCAATCCATAATGTTGGCTTGATGAAACCAAAGATATTTTCTATTTTGACATTTCTCCATTATGCTCCTCATGTGATTAACATGGGGATGTGCATCGACAAACCCAAGTTTAATTGGCTTGAGAATGAATTTTTGATTTGTTATGCTCAATTATTCCTTATTAATTTTAATTTCCAATGCATCTGTGAGCACTCCCCAAGCCACCAAGGAAGACCCTTTCTTTCCTCTCATTAACTTCTGAAATTGGACACATTTAGTCCTTTTTAACCTCATAATTCATTCTTGTCTCACTGAGAAACTTCGGAAATGTGCAGACACTCGACTTTCTTTAGAATTATTGACAATGACACATTCCTAAATAATTATGGCGATTTTTGCGCAGGAATTGGTTTTGAATTTCTGGTGAGCTGATGGTAAACTTGGTTTGGAAGGGGTATCCAGGTGTACCATTGAGTGCTCTTCCAGACTACAACTTAGTCGTGTGTGCAGATTTGGGCCTGCGTAGATTTGAGTATTGTCATAGCAGAATTCATAAAATGTACATTACTAGGCAGATAAGGGAAAAAGAGCCTCTTTCAAATGAGAATAAAACGGGATGAAACAGGAGGAACCAGATGGGATGAACATTACGAAGGACCGTTGCAGAGAAACTCATTAGGCATCATTTCATCTCTCAGCGGTTCGCCAGTGAATATTATAATTGCGTCTAAGGAAGAGAAGAAGAAATGCCAAAGTAAATTTGGATCAAAGATAACACGGGAGATGGGATTGTAATCAGAGTCTGTGGCATGGGTTCCACGGTTGAGTGTTCATAGGCTGTCTCAGGGACAGTATTTTCTCCTGAAGAGTGAACCCGTTCACCGCTTCCCATAATCTAAAAAGCATTGAATTAGTGGATGCAAGTGGTAGTGTGAGTTTCTGCCACATTCCTCATAATACCAGTAATTTCCTTTCAGATCAGTGAAGGGAAGTGAACAAGTGCTTGGCCCAAACAGAGCCAGTCTCGGGGGCGGACTGGCCATCTGGAAAAGATGATTGAGAGAGTCACAGAGGCACCAAGAGCATGCCCCCAAGACATGCTAACCCCCCAGCATTACCGATAACAGGGGAGGTTAGCATGTTTGCTGGGTGTCTGATATTCATGCCTCTGTAACATTCCCACATCATTTGTGATTAATTTCAGATTATCCCTAAATTGTGTAGCATCGATTTCAATGTATGTGTGTTTAGGGACATTGCCCCAATTCACAATAATAATGTAATATAATATATAATAAACATGTCTCACATGTCTGTTTGTGGTTGTTATTGTGTCTGACCTTCCCAAATCCACCAGTCATCCATCAGGCAGTAATGTATTGCGTTGCACAG
This sequence comes from Novumbra hubbsi, assembly GCA_016801125.1. Lineage (NCBI taxonomy): Eukaryota > Metazoa > Chordata > Actinopteri > Esociformes > Umbridae > Novumbra > Novumbra hubbsi. The sequence goes on from JACXGK010000608.1 coordinate 77,280, forward strand.
GCCTAGACTAACATTTTGTTGAGTCTAGGGAACATTCTCATCTTCATGACTTTCAGCTACATTCAAATAAACGAAGGGTGTCAAAATAAGTGAAGCTGGTGTGTTTTTCTCCCAGTTGAGTTGTTTCCAAAACAGACATTATCGATTGGGGCTATAGACTAATCCATACTACAGATTTAGTGGTGTTTTGGGAACACAATCATCTTTGCGGTTTTGATGTATAACGGAAACAAGCTTTGTTATCATTTTTGTAGTAATCAGTATTTCTTTACCTAAAACAAATCTAAAACTAACATTAATACCAAGCTACATACAAACAAACAGCAATAAATGCTGTGTCATTCTACCCAAATAAAATTCACAAACCCTAATTTTAAATAATGTGAATGTATTCGTTGGTCCAAAAACAAGAAAACTAACATTATCACTCCACTACACAGCAGAATCACTGACTGGAATAAGAAGGAAATAAGATAAACCGAGCTAGCTACAGTACATTAACTTACAATAGCTCCACAAACAGCAACCACAGAATCCTCACGTATACTTAGGACATCTGTCATTTGTGATATTTTATCAGAGCTCAACTATGGTATCTGCTGCATGCAGTCCTATACTAGAGATCCTCTTTTACTTTATCATGTTAATCCAAGTTCGTACCCAAGCACCAAATCAACACACTAGGATGTAACTTGGTGGGCCTTGTTTCATTTTGCACCGCCTGTACTTATAAAAATGTGCTGCTCACGTGCAAATGGAAAATAGTGATCAAATGTATCACCTGCACTAGTTCCAGTTCACACTTTAGGCCATTGCTTTTGTAACGGGGTTTGACACACAGAATCGACAGCGAGAATTCGTTTTGGGCCCTGGAAGGCATTTCATTAAATCTCTTTTACTTTTCATTGCAGAAAATAACACTTATAGGCAGATAATCATATTATACACTCAACAGTGAATATTGGCTTGGGCAGTTATTTTCATATTCAGTCAGACATACATTTTATGGAACATTAACTGGTAGATGTAAG